>UCOJ01001776.1:0-21822 GCA_900474305.1 Cecidostiba fungosa
CTTTCGGGGAAAGATACAATCTGCCTCGGCTGCTGCTCTCGGGCGCGTTTTCCTTCGGCTGGAACAAGAGAGAGAGAGAGAGGGGGGGCGATATAGGAGGAAAAGAAAAAGAAAGAACAAGCGTCGCGTAGCGTTGGCGGCGTACAGTTCGCGACAGCGGCGGTCGTTAAGATTCCTCGGGAAATCTCGGGAGAGGTAAGGTTGGCAGTTTTGCAACCTAATTTGCATTCGTAAGAAGCAAAGGCAATGTCTGAAAGGGAAGCAAAAAGAGAAGACTATATGACTGTATATATGCGACCAGATACACACCGCAGAGTACATACACGCAATCAAATAAAATAATCGGTACAGCGAGACTTTTTCGATCAAAACCTCTGAACAGTGCTTATAAAGAGAAAAAAATGGGCATATAGCGATACTGATGTGGTTTATTTGAAATATATGATCAGAATATCGTTCTAGCCGGGCAAAATGTTTTTTACTAGTGAATTTTTATATTATATTATAAGAATTTCGTTTTTTATACTCGGCCAACGAACATAAATACCTTACAGTAATGTAAATACACCTTTTTTATTAGTCAGTAGGCAAACAAATAATGAACTCAAAGAAAAACCGAAGGAGCGACGGTAACGAGACGAGAAAAATGAGGAGATAGTACGCGGAAAAGTCGGTAGAAATATATAAGGAGTAAAGAGACTGAGAGGCAAAACGAAGCGCCGAAAGCTTTCATGTCTATAAGGCTAGCCCGAGAGAAAGAGAGAGACTTCGCCGTTAGGATTCTAACGAGCTATTGCAGACCCTAATAAATGTGTTCCGGCAAATGGAGGCCGGAAGCGTTGCAGTTGAAGAAGGGGGTGCTACCCTGCAAGCCTCATTATGTCGTAAAAACGTATCGTCGCAAACAAATTTCTATACGATGCCACTAACTGAACCAATGCTACGCTTTGATTTTAATGAGAGAGAAGTGGTGGTAAATAAGGCAGTCAAAATTTATCTTCAATATTCGTAGTATTCTTCAGGTGTATATCAATTCTCATTACATTGAATTCTTTACCATTAAATCCGTATACATCAATTGCTCAGACGAATAAATATAAATATGGCTCTATAAATCCTCTCAATTTATAAATTTGTTTTTACAAACGAAGACGAGCATTGCCACAACAATCAGAGTGAAAGAGAGATGGGCGAAGAAAATTCCAGCCGCCACGGCGAGATTTTAAAGATAAGATACCATACATTCATTCGTTTACACGTCGCCGCGCATTTCTAATAATAAACTTTCAGTTTATCCCATCTCTCTCTCTCTCTCGTTCGCCGCTGTCTCCTCGTCTCTTATTTTCGCTCTAGCGCACGTTTTCTTCTGTTTTCTCCTCTCTTCGAGTCCCCGTTTGTCTTATTTCAACCTCGAGACGCTCTTAAATTTGACCTCTTGCGTGTGCAGCTTTCTTTTTCTAGGACCAAGAAGAAGAAAGAAACGCAAAAGGGAAACTGGCTCATCTACACCGCCTACTCCTAGCTTTCTCTGCTCGTTTTGCCGAACGATCGGCAATTGCTCTTGTTGGAATGATCCCTACAAACACTTTCATTCATTACATCGTGCTCCCAGAGAGGCTCCCGGACTATTTCTGGCGCTCTACAGTCGCCGTGATATGTGCGACGGCTGCGCGAGCAAGCATGTGTGAGAAAACAAATGAGCTCCGAATTGATGCGTTTAATTGTTTCGGGAGAAAATTACTGGCTGCTTTAATGGGTAATTTTAGACTTAATGTTGCCCTGCCGCCGTTTCGCTTAATTTTGATTCGGATGCCTGGATTGCTGTCGTGATTTCGAATATCTTGCATGCACAGACTTGAATTATAATTAAATAATGAAATCTATGTTTCTATATAATAATTCCAAAATTGAATGGGTGTGAAGTGAATGTTAGTGAAGAGATTCAGAGATAAAATTCGATCATTTGTTGTCTATTAATTTTCTACTTTTAATTGTTCTTTTATTTTTTAAATGAATTTGTAATTGAATTTTGTAAATAATTAGCGCACGAATCAAAATGTGCAACTTCCCATTCGCCCTGCATTAGTAAAAAATGATGGCCTTACATGCACATGTCAAAAAAGTACGGTGTGTAACAAGGGAGTAGTAGAGGCCAATTTCTAGTGAGGATAAGATGCCTCGATGACCCATTTCCCCCTCTAGTTGCACAATATACTATCCACAGGAACTACGTTCAATTTATAATATAGAACAGGCGAATCTACACAGGTATACACATTTAGCAAACGTTGTCGAGATAGTATAGCGGCTAAAGCGCTAATTTGATTTTAATTATTGACAGACATGAAATTACGGGTAGCATTTAATTAATCGGCTGTGCTCGACGTTTGCGTAATTTTGGTATTCGATCGTGTACGGCGACATTGTGCTTATTTTTACGACCCCAATTTCTAGTAAATGATCAAACGATTAGATTATGCAACTATCACTTGCGTACTTCTATTTATTTCCAAATGAATCGACAAATTCTAATCAGTATTAATTTATTCAACAAACAAATTTCGCATAACTCATTTTCAGTTGTATAACGCTTAAAATTATAAAAATATACTCTATTATAGCCAGAGAGTTAAAGTGCTAGAGGTACGCGCAGAAATGTTCTTCCTCCTTCGCAAAGATGCACACGGCTCTATCTATTCTATAGTTCGCAGACAGCACATTCGAGGGATGGCGACCACAGGCGTCAACAGCACATGCACGATTACGATAATGCATTAGAATGGGTTTCCACATCTCCCGTATACTCTCTATCCCTCTTACGCGTGCGCATTTACGTTTATTTATATAGCAGCAAAGAATTACTTTGGGCGAAATACCTACGGCACCACTTGGCCATTCGTTCTCTCGAGTGGGTCCTTCGCTGCATTTACCAAATTAATTCGCACAATGTTGACTCTGCTTGAGCGAGACCCGGGCTCTTTTTCGTTTTTGAAAATCAAGAATAGAATAATAAATAAATAATAAAAATGTAGGACAATAGCATATATAGCTTCGAGAATTCGTATGTGTGTGTATATACACATGGTATACTACTCGGAGAGTTAGCGAAGACGGTTACAGTAGTAGGGCGAGATGATAAAAAGGGGAATCGCGAATAATAAAAGCAAACTAGCAATTTTTAGTCCACATTCAGAAAACGCTCTTCAAAGCATCCCTCGTTCCTCTCTCTTTCTCGCAACTGCGCGAATCTATCATATTCTTCTCTGATTTGACATTCGTATTCCCACGCAATAACCATTCCGACGTTCGATGAAAGTCCGCTCGCTCTCCGGACTACTTCAAGCGTACTCCCTCTATAGCATCAATTCGATTTTGCCAGTAGCTCGCGAATTTAGCTCGTCCGACGCTCTCTATATATATATATAGCGCTGTCCTCTCCCTCTTTCGACGAATTGATTTTCGCCTTCAGCGCGGTATTTTTCCCTCCTTTCTCGTGGATGTATTTTTCCCCGAGTACAAGGCTATATTAAAAAGCATCGCACGCATTTCTTCTGGTGAATAAACTTCCTTCGGAAAATTCTTAATCCCAAAACCGCAGTGAGGAGCGTTCTTTTTCTCCAGCATATAAAATACCACGATTCCTTGGAAAGTTTCGAAGATTTAAAATTTTTGATCGCCTGATCTGACGCATCAGCAGACAAATATCGCGAGGCTGGCGCATCAGCAGGGCGCGTTTCTTCCGCCCGTTTGACTGCGGCGTCCCAGTTGCTCTCTCAGGCTCTTATATTATACTTCGTGGGGCGATTCTCGAATCTGTCAGGCATACGTGCATGCATATGCATGCCACCACCGGAAGTATGACGACGGCCGAGCGTGCTTCATTCGCAGGATTGAAATTTTCGAGTTCTATGCATGTGCCCGCGCTATAGTATATGGCTTCTTCTTTTTCTTCCGCTCCGTCGAGTAGTTCTTGCAATATGCAAAGCGGGCGACGGCATTATTGAAAGCCCGAGAGCTGTGAGATATATATTTTTCAATCGCCTTGCTTTTCCGGCGCTATATGCGATTATGGCAGTTTTGCCTTATCTTCTCTATGGTAATAAGTTTTCTCGCGGTTTCGCTCTCGACTTGACCTAGATTGCACTACTCTGCAAGAGGGGTGTGAAAGTCGTGGGATTTTATCGAACTGCGACTGACGTACTGTAACATTCTTTTTCGCGAACGCGGAAAACAGATAGTGCACGTGTAGAAGTGGAATCACTTTAGAACTACAAAGACAGAGAGAACGGGAGCGGTATTCTACTTTTTTACGCGAGGCGAGCCTTGTGTAGAGTCATTGTGAGGGGAAATAACGGGTAATATTATACAGCGAGCGAGAGAAAATAGAGAGAGATAAAAGAAAATGCAGTTGTGATGTCGCTGTGCTGCTCAGGAAATAAAAATAGAAGGTGGCTTTTCGACATTTCAAATATTAAATGTAGCTCACTAAGTTTGGTTTTGAACATGTCGATCAGCTTAACATCTACTTTTTATTGAGCATCGCGAGATATAAGTACGTTGTTTTCGAGATTCTCTTGTTACAGCATTTTAATTGAAACTAACGCGTAGTATACACCTCTCTCTCTGGCTGTCATATTCATAAAAATTATATGAAATTCATTGCACTGTGCAGTTATCCGTGCGGGAGCACGTAAAGTGAAGCTTAACGCTCACAGTTTCGCGGAACTCTAGTACCTCACGACTATGGGCTCTCTCTCTCTCATTGCATGAATAAAAATTCCGGTTTCTAGAATGTATGAATTATTCATATAAACTCTTTAATTGATTATCACAAGTTATGAAGTTACTTATATTTGAAAAAGAACGATTTTAAATAACCAAATAATTAAATTGTATATAATTTCCTATTTTGCACATCACTCATAATTTCTCGTAATTATGATGTTTTTCCAGAAATTCACAAAGATACTGTGTAACGATAAAAATTCTGATGGCGCCGGAAACGTAAATTTAACATCAAAGTGCCCACTTCTCTTTAGTGCTTATATAAATAGCCAATGTTGAATGACGCGAAAAATGTTTTAAATATAGTGTAGTTTTAAAAATAATCCTAAGAGAATCCATGCATCAAGCATTTAATCATGTTCGTCATTAGTTCTTTCTAATATTCACTTTATATGCAAGTTAGCTGCTTATTGTATATGAGTTACAAAATGTATTCTTGCATTTTCTTACCCCAATACACTCAGCTTTTTTAAAATTCAACAATAGTTGACTATTGCATACACAATATATTGCGCAGTTTTTTATCAATTCGTTTTAAAGTACTCACCGACTAGCTTGCCGAACTGAGCTGGTGGTCTCCACTCCGGGTAGTGCCTTGGGAATCGTGCTCTCGACCAGTAGGTCTTCAGGGTGACCTTATACATGGCCAGCTTGTTCTGGCGCTCTTGTCTGCTCTGGTCTGTTACGGCCGGACCGCACTGTGCCCTTGCCAAGCCCGTAAGCTCGGAAAAGCACAGCAGAAGCCCAAGTAGCAGCAGGTGCCTTAATCGTGTTTCGCCCGGCATCTGTAAAGTATCGATCGAAATTGCAAATGTATTATTTATAATAGTTTAGTACAGCGTTGATTGCATTTTTTTTAATAATTAATTTGCGCGTAAATATTCACTATACAATCACTCTAATGACTTCATTCGAAGCCGTTAACGGTCGATATATCTGAAGAAATCCTTAAAGAAATATATTCAATTTTAGCACGAAAATTTTTTTAAGTTTTAGAACGCTCTAACTGAATTTGTTATTGGGGGGAGGGGTCCGTATACATACACACAGTTCGCGAAACTGTACCGAACGTAATCAAGCAGGTTGCCACATAATAACGTTGAAATTCGATTCTAGAATATTCAAATTCCGAGAGTTGCATTGTGGGAGGAATATTAGTAGCATCAGCAGATCAGAGTCGCTGATGCCACACTGAGAGAAGAGAGAGAGAGAGGATGGGGAGACGGATAAAGGTGTCTGAGGAGCTACGCTCAATTCATTCTCGAGTATCGTCTTTCTAATATCATCGACAGTGCTGTATACGGTTCGAAATCCCACGGGAAACCTAAGGCAACTTCGAATGCGCATCACGCAGCCGAATATATAGATATAGCACGTGTACGACATGGCCACGAGGTCAGAGCCAATATCCGCGGCGGGGGAGTTCGCTCTATATATATATAGATATCGAGTTGGCGAAAAGCCTTTCCTCTCTTTCCCCAAGGCAGTATAGCAACAGCAATATACGCGTGCTTTTCCTGATGCACGCGCTTTGACATTAGCCAAAAGGGGTGCGAGAAGAGACACCCTGTAGAGAGACAGAGAGAACGCGCGACACTCAAAATTCAAATCGGATTCAAACAGCCTCCCATCGAGCGTGCAAAGCGAATCGTCGAAATTTCACGGCACGCCGCACGACCCAGCTGCGCTATCTTCCGCCCGAATTTCCGCAAGCAAAGAGAGAGAGAGAAAGACAGACCGAACGACATGACACGACCTATGAATTCTAGTTTCGCACTTCCAATTTGTCGTCGCTCGCGCGCGAGCTTGCGGTCAACATTCTGCGCGTGGCTAGCTCCTTTCTGACCCGTCTGCTGTATACCTACACCACACACGTCTCACTGGGGATTTTCTTACACTTGAGTATCGTGTGTGCCGACGATGATCCACCTTGAGCAATCAATTACTCGAGAGACTCCTTCAATTCGGAAGCCTGCTAAGTTTCGTTTGAGCTTTGATTTTTTTTAGGAGATGTAACACAGGGACTACGGACGTCAATATAGTACACAAAACTGAGAAAGTTATTGGGTTATTGTGTACAATCCATATAACAATAATTTATTATGTGAATATATTGTGCTATTTAACTCAATGATATCCCCATAAAGATCACGCATCAATCGTACATTAACCCACGATTAATTCTCCCCGACAATCTCGGTCCAAGCTCAGCTAACTAATTTTATCAAAAGCTAAAACGCTAAAAAAATGGGATCAAGAGAAAGAGCGATATTTCTCCTTAAATAGAACGTTTAATCATCGCCGCAAGTTTTTAAGCCCGGCAAAATACTTGGATATTAAGATCACCGCCGAGAGAGAGAGAGAGAGAGCCGACGGACAGAGGAAAAAGGGAGAACTCCCAGACTTGAGTGATCACTCTGGCGTACGGAATTAATTTCCGGCAGGATAAAAGTGAAACGGGCTTTGGCCCTGAATACGCGCATTAAAAAAAGGAGAGAGTAGTAGATCTCGCAATTTACGGAAGCCAAAGGGAAAGAAAGAGCCAGTTGATGAGGAGGTTGTCGCTAACACCTTTTCCTGTACTATATATAGGGTCAGTGTCCCCGTTTAACTTACTTTTCGTTAGTTCGGACAATTTCGTTAAATTTGCATCGAGTGCGCGCGCGCGCGCGAGGGCTTTACTTCATTAAAACAATGTGGCCTGATTGCGTTAGGGAAACAAGTCGATGTTTGCGTCGCGCTCGCTTGCGCTTTAAGTACACAAATTTATTAGCATTCACTACTAACTTTTCTTTTTCGTTAGCGAGGAATAAATGCATTGTGTGTCAATGCTTCTTTCCTCGCATTCATTGACATTAAAAAGAACTAGGCTAAATCGATTCCAAGTTTTTCCGTTTTTATGTATTATTCCCCCCCGCGCGAGGGTTTCTCTGAATTATTCATTTTTATCGGGTGCGACACTTTTTTTCTCTTTGGTAAGCTACTCTTCGTGATTAACATTTAATGCTTATTTAAAATTTTGTAGAAATTAAGCCTAAGATATTAATAACTTATCTTGAAAACGATTTTAAATAATAGACGCAAATCAGCTTGTTATGTACAAAAGACCAAGAGAGTGCGAAAGAGTGAAATAACGTGAAAATGGAGAGGGAAGAAGGGATCGAAAACAAACATGTATATACCTATACGCGTATAATTCACTGCACCGCAACGTTTGGTTGAAATTTATGATCCGTGGCGTTATAACGGCAGCAGCGCAAATCTCACTGTAATACAGCTAGTTTATATCCAAATAAGCTTTGGCAGACTGACGCGTCGCGTCATAAAGCATCAGGATGAAAATGCAGAATGAAATTCGTTACACGAGAGCGCACGTTTTGCTTAAAATTTTAATTGAAAATTGAGCCGGATACTGACTGTACAAGTAGACTCATCGATAAAAATTCGCCGGTAGAGAGAAAGAGCGACATGATACCTATACAGTATATAGCGCAATAAATTTTGCAGCGACGCCCTAACCCATTGGTCAAGCCAGTCTCTCTCTCTCGCCGTTATCGGAACCAATATCGGCCGCCACGTTCGCGTTATATTTTGTGTGTAACGCAACATTTTACAAAGCCGCGCGCGGTTGTTATATCCAGAGTTCATTTTGTATTTATAGCGTAAGCAATCGATGCTTATCTGCGTGAATTGTTTTTCTTTAATAATTTATTGTTGTGTTGTTTTCTCTTTTCTGCTTCAACAGCGAAATTCGATGTTATAATTTAATATCGATTAATGTCAAGAGTTCAATGTCACATAAAAATTTCGAACCCCATCTTTTTTATTGCGCGATTGCCGTATCGTTACTTCATTAAATTAAGTTTATTTATCGTAGCAAGCTTACAACATTTTCGTGAACTGATTGCTATATTCAAATATTCCCAGCGGGGTCTGTGACACATGGCCTTTTTCTTACGAATCTCTCGCGCTCCAAAAATAATCGCCCTCTCTTCTTACTTTAGATTTAAAAGTAGGTGCGCCTGGCGTTTCAAGAATGCTGATTAGCCTATAGGCTTGATTTGTCAGTTTCGCTCTTGGAAATATTGTTTTAATTAAAATCAATGCGATAACTGGAATTATCGGAATTCATTTTATAAAGGAATGATCTATTCTCGGAGCTGTTGGAAGTTATAATCAAGACGGTAGCAACGGCAGCAGCTCCGCTTTTACTATAATTAATATTATTACTGCGCTCGAGGCAATAAATCATCCGACTCGTCCACTTCCACATAGCCTCGAGCTCGTTCGGCTAAAAGTTTTGTCTTGCTCGATGTCGTATATAAATATACCTATATATACATAAAGTAAAGCCAGAAGAATGAAGGAAGTAAGCAAAAGCGCGTAGAAATAAAAGAATATATATATAGGAAGATGAGGAGCGCCACAGACTTTTAGTTTCAATAAAGGCATAAAACGAGATTTCTTTTTCTATACGAGCAGCGGCGGCGTCTCAATTCCCAATATACCGAGAGAGAGAGAGAGGAGACGACGAGCTTGGCAAAGTTAAACTAATAATACACTCGAAGACGTGCGGCGGCGCAGCTTCGCGGTCTGCGCGATTTAAACAATGTTTGAGTATAAGAAGTAAAAAGTTTTCCGGTTAGGGCTCCTCTTCCTCCTGCTGCTCTCCTCTTTATGTTTCAATATCTATCCGAGAGCGCGGCTGCGGCAATCTGCGCGAACGTTCCTCTTGGATATTCGCAAAAGAGTTTCGCAATCAGATAGCCAACGACCTCGTGGAAACAATAAAAGAAGCTCGGAATGAAAAAAGAGACCTACGCTATAAGTATATATACGTATGCGTCGTCTAGATAGAGTATAGCGGTAAAAAGGAATTAGGCGGTAAAGAAAACGGGAGAACACGCGATTCGCCGCCAGAGTTTCCAGTGATTCGATTTCAATCGAATCTGCCAAGTAAAGCTCCCCGAACTACTTTACTCGCGCGCGAGCTCTCTGTGTGTCTCCTTGTCGCGGTTGCCGAGGAAATTCCGCACCGCAGCAGCAAGAGAGAGAAACTGTATTATATACTTGTCCCACTTGTTTTATACTGATGGTTGTAAAGGAGAGCGAGAGACTGAGATTACGCTAACCAACGAAGATGCAATTCTCTCTGCGTCTCTCATTAATATCACTGATGACAAACTCGGAATGATGTTTTTTTTATGCTCGTGTTTGATATTCTCATTCGTCGTGATGCTTTTTGTTAGTTATGATTAGTGACGGTTTCTGATAATATGCTTTTTCGCTTGTCATTGTTTATGCAGCTGTTTTTTGATAAGGTGGTGTGGGGAGTTTGAAGCTCGGTCGTGAACCTCGAATAATAAATAATAACAAGTGAAGAAAAATTATTTATCCGGCGGATAAAAATATTATTATAATCAAAGTATGTTGGAAAATTTTCACAATTCACCGAATTAGGAGAATATTTTATTGATATCAGATTTAATTGTTCCTCTAAATTTTATGAAAATATAACGATGAGAAGGGACACTAATACGTTATATTGAATAATGTATTACTATATAGGTGCATCGTACAGCGAATGACAACGCCAAGCTGGAAATAGTAATCTATTTCTCTATCTATTAAGCGAGCGAACTCGCGAACGAAAGTAGAGAAACAACTGAGTATCGACAGCGCACTGACAAGAGTAAGAAAAAAGTAGTGGCACAAAAATTAATCATGAACGACCAAAAATAAAAAAAGTATCTCTCTCCACTACGTCCAACAAGCCATATACACATTAGAAGGGCTCTATATGACCATCAGCATATATGCACGCGCATAAAAACGGACATCCAAGTAAACATGCCATCATATAAACCGCCTATATTTTGTTTACACGTGGTGTGACGCACAGACATCAAAATACTGCACCGCAGGTCGTTAGTAAGTATATACACACGCAAAGGGTCGACCTATTCCATCACGGAGGTAAACACGCACACAAGCGTATAGCATTTCCGGGAACGCGCGAAAGAGATGAAAGGCGCGATTCACGGAGGAAAAAACTCTTCGAAGTAGAAGAATCGTATCTTACATTTCAGTCTCTCTCGCAAACGCTCTCGCAAAGCTGCTAAAAGCAGAACATATATATATACTCTTCTCACCTTTCCTCGGCGATGCTCTCTGTCCTCTATATAGCTGGCTCTAACGTATCTCGTCTTCTTTCTTTCTCGCTATATAGGTATAACAAGAAAGCACTGGACTCAAACAAAAAAACGAAAGAACTTTCCTGCTGCAGCAGCACGAACTTGTAAAGAAACTCACATCGCGATCGCGCGGATATATTTATAAGTACCTATCTCGCGAAAATAAAGAAGTAAAAGACACGGTCTCGACTCTTTTTCTCAAAGCGCACGAGTGTGTATTAGCGGTGCACACACCAGCTGGCGACGGCGCCGGACCAATAATAAGAGGAGAAATGAGAAACAGAGCAGTCTCACGTTTCGAGCGCGCCGGCAAAGTGTAAACTTGCTCTTATTATCTCGCGCTGCTGTAACCCCGACGATGAGCAACGAAGCTTCCGTGTCTAGAGTCAGCGCGGAACTGAGGCGCCGACGCCAAAGCATGCGCGCCACTAGTGGAGGGGTGGCTAGCCGGCGAACCCTCGCCGGTCAACCTACCACTTTGTATATATAGGTATATACAGACGTCGGTGGTGGGAAGAGAGTGAACGAACTGATTTTGGAAATTTTTGTGAAGTGTTTTGTTTGTGATGTGCTTTGATGTTTACTTTGAGAGTGACTTCTTTCGTTATTATGGGATGATCTAGTTTCGGTTGGACGAAAAGGAAGCTTTTTGGAATACTGAGTTAGTATATAAAAAAATGTTGGCGATGTGTTTTGGAATAAAAATACACTGTTTTTAAAAATAGGATACTCTCGGTAAAATAAAGCAGCAACGGGTACATTACCGACGGACCTGTATACACAGTGTGGGAAGAAAGTTAGTGTGCGAAGAAATGCGTACGTGAGAAGGCAGACGGCGCTGAGGGAATATAGCGAGTGTGCGCGGAGTGGGGGTCTGTCTGCGGCTATAAATACTCGTATAAGAAGAATTGCGGAGGTGAGTTTTTCTCGCAAGAGTCGCAACCCTTGATCAGAGGAAATTATCTATTCACGTAAACCTTATAAGAAGCTTCTTTTATACATCGTTTTTTAAGGTTCTAAAAATTTTCTTTTACACCGAAACGCATTGTAATAATGACTATTGTAATGTATGAATATTTTCAAACTGACATGAATATGCGTCTGTGGACTATATAAATTGTGGGTGTTAGACGTTTATACCATTTCGATTGAATAATTATAAACGTTAAAAGAAAATAAAATTGTTACTACTAACTATAGTTAACAATATATTTGTGTATGTACAAAAAGTCTTCGTTATAAAATAGTCTATGATACATGAGGTATCTTGATTTCCCGCGTAATGTAGGTTTTAGGAACGCTGATGTTCGTCATGATTTTCTTCTGTAGTAATTTCTCGCAGGTACGTTTTTGTTGAAGTCGGCATCATCTTAATAATAATACCTGTAAGAGAGAAATAGAAATGTATTATAGTCCTTTACCTATATTATTAAAATGTTTTTATTAAGGCAATAGTAAAAATTATTGTATAGCTGCTGTTTATGAATGTTAATAATAGTTATTAGATGTAATTTATTTTTATACCCTTCATAGTATTATGAAGTAAACAAAATTTTGCAGAAATGACTAAAAATAAATTAAAATAGGGAGATTAGTTTAACCATATCTGCGGAGTTAATATAAGTAGTGCTATACTTTGTAGTAAGCATTAATATCACCAGCAATTAAAAGATTGTTATTATTTTTTTTTATGACTAGTCCACTGAAAAATTACAAACAAATTGAAAAAAACGCATCAATTTAATTTGCATTTTAAATAATTCAAATTTAATATTTTCAATGTATTAAAGAATTTATATCATCAAATTTTAAAATATAACTTCAAAAATACAGAACGATTATCCATTAGTTTAATTTTTAATTATTAATCGTTGCTCTCAATAAGCCAGTGACGTTTATAAAGTGCAAGCGATATTTAAAGAGATGAAAATTATATTTCAAGCATAATTAATTTATAGAATCAATAAGCTGCACAGCATATCTATCCAGACATTTTAATTGCAACCATTAAGCTAATTTTAGTATCCCGATTCACTGCAAATCGTTAAAAAAAAACTGAAAACATTATTCTTAATTTTAAAAATCAAAGCATCGTCACCTATAGAAAAAGCGGTTAAGATTATAAAAAAAAACCTCTTCAACTCCGATGTTACGTTCAGAGCAACCAAAGCTGGCAAAAGTGAACCGTCAACCGTAGTCAGGCCAAACAAATCTTCCCCTCCGTTATTATACGCATTCGCCGACGCGCTCGCAGTGGCAGTAGCTAGGCTACCCGTAATGGGTCCAATACTACCACTGGCGGTCCAGCTATTGGCTTGACTGTTGGCGTAATTGTTGGCATAGCTATTCGCCGAGTTCCATCCGTTACCGTATCCTTGATTATTATAGTTCCATCCGTTATTACCCCCGTTACTATTATATCCTTGATAATAACTCGGCCTATTCACGTAATAGGAGGAGGAGGGTCTCTGGGTGTAAACCTGATAATTGTCTACGTACGAGTTGTATTTGTTGTAGAGACTCGGTTTGAAGGCACCGTAGCCACCGTAGCCACCGTAGCCGGTGTTGTAACCGTTGTAGCCGCTGCCTCCGTAGCCGCTGCTTCCGTAGCCGCTGTATCCGTTGTAGCCGCGGTATCCGCTACCGTAGCCTCCGTAGCCACCGTAACCACTGCCGTAGCCGCTACCGTAGCCGCTGCCGTAGCCGCCGTATCCACCGCGACCGTACTTGTACCTATGTAAGAAAAAATACTAATTATCTGCGTATCAGTATGAGCTTTCTTTTTGGGGAATTCATGGTTTTCTGCGTTGCTATAAAAAGCTGCTGATGGAAATTTATTGCAGGCCATTGAAGAGTTATTACATAGCTGTAAATTGAAACTTGATAAAGCTGTTTATTAGTCGCTTTATTGCAGCAAAGTATAAGTCAAAAATTCACGAGCGAAAGAACAACCTATACATGCCTAACAAGAATATAAATAAAAATCATAAACAAAGATCCCTCCTGTATATTTGCAGATAACGTAAAACATTCCATCCACGTACAAAAATTTAAGAAAAAATTCGCAAAAGCAACGGCCAAGGGCAACGTAATATCATCATATATTCATACGTAAATGATTCGTTCACGTATTAGCTCGAAAAAGAAAGTTGTGTCCTTCTATATCGACAATATCATTCATGTCGTCTCATACGTGCACAGAAAAAATTCCCTACGTTTATACCCGAAAAAGAAAAACGCAAAACTCGTGTCCATCCGAAAAAGTCGTAAGGCTATATAAACATTCATCGCTATACATCTATATAAGAGAACTTGTCTCTCTCGGGACGATAGTTTAAGTAGCACGGAATTGTTTGCACATCGCATTAGCCTGTATTCCTGTATATATATGCCGCAACGCATCGTCTCGTTAGGTCCGCGGAACAAAGTATATTGTTGCGCCACACACGTCCACACGATCCGACACGAACATGTAGGTATATATACATACGCGACCGTTGTTTCTTTCTATCTCGAATTTTTAACGATTTTTTTTTCTTCCTTTTGTCGTATGCGGACTCGGATTTACACTTGACAATGTTTCTCTCTCTCTCTCTCTCTCTCTTTTGATTTGTATAAGACACTTGCTTTCCCCGGATTTTTACGCGGTAAATATAATGTTTAAACTTGCAGCGTTAGAAGTACATTATAGACTGTCGTAAAAAGGCTGTTGTGCAATTTTCGTTATCACGATTAACTGCCTGGCGATAACTTATTTAGGAGCTTGCGTAAGTCTTCTCAAACTACCTATAGTACATATTTAGCTTTCGATCCATCAATAATTAATAATTCCAAGAAACTTGGAGCGCATATAGTACATCAAAGATTAATTCACGTCTCTCCAAGTTTCTTGAGAAGCTATACCTACACGACATCGTGCAGAAAATATAATCACTTACAAACAAAAAACACAGGACAGCAATAGCATCCCCGGAGCTTTCTTTCTATACACAGCGCAAGTCGAGACCTTTTCTTTCCGAATCAAAGTGAAAAGCGTGTGCTGAACTCACATGGGAGCCCTGTGTGTATATATATATATATTTCTCGACACGTGTGAGCTCAGCTCGGCTCATTTCGCCTCATGAAAGAAGAATAAAAGAAGAAAGTGTGCGCGGGGCTTTCTTTCGAAGCTGCACAGGCGATTACACGGAATTCGTAATGCTCGCGTAGACGAGCGACGCAGTGGAATGACGATGAATGACACGCGCGAGAGTGAGTGTGTCCTGCACATCACGTCGTCGCTGAGAGAGGTAGTTGACATTGCTGTGTGAGTGTGGTTGAGGTTTTTGATTCTCTTTTTTGGGGGGAATTATTATAATCGTTTTGAATTAAATTTAATACTCGTAATTGTAATTGTAACACGTGTCGAGACATACTCGTCTGTTTCTATTTTGTATTTTTTATATTTGAATATTCATTAGTTTATTAACATTAATTAGCGTTGAAACTTTGTATCAATGAATTATTGCATTTAATGCAAGCTAATAAAATTTATTATATGTCTAATATTGTATTTTTCATTAGCTTACCAGTAGAACTCACAAAAGACAAAGTGGAATCCCCGAGGACACGCTCTTACTCATCGTTAAATCTCCCGGACATGAGACAGATTTGCAAGTTTTCAAGGCTGAACTGACCAAACAAAGGTATCCTACACTCGGCTAAGATTTTGAGAAGAAAGACGAGGAAAAGATTCGAGATATTTGTACATGTCGTCTTTGACGCATGTGCCATACATTCCTAATTCATCTAAGCATTCACTCTGATATTATGTAGACGCAGATTTTTCGCACATCCTCGCTAACACGATTAATATTATTAACAGAAGGCTGGAGTGAAGCACATATTGCATATATAAGCTTCGATAAAATAATTCATACCCTTTAATTGCACCCAATCCAACTCCCAAGCCAAATCCAATGGCGCCAACGCCGAGAAGCTTTTTCTTCAGAAATAGTGTCCTCTTGTCCCTCGATACAGGTGCAGTAGCGCTTTCGCTCAATTCTTCGATATTGTGAACATCTTCGAGACTAGTGGGCTGTTGCTGCTGCTCGATATCGACATCGGCTTTGGCAAGTTCCGCGAACACAATGGCCGTTGAAAGTAAAACCAATAGGGAGATAATGTGGCTGTTCATCTGGGCAGATAACGATACGTTTATGTAATATTGATTCTACTTTTTTTTTTTGTAGAAAATTGAACATATTTCTGGACAGAATTTTTGGTCGAAATGTAGTAAAAATTTTGGATAAGCGTTATTTTAACGTACTTTGGACGTTAAAATAACGACAGGGTTCTTTTTTACGATTATAGACCGATTAAATTATTAGCATTTTAAAAGTCGACATTTTCGTGTCAAATTTCGAATTGAATCCCAAAAGTCTGTCAAATATTTAAACCTCGAGGAGAATTGGAAAAACTCATTAAAATTTAAAGAAATGCATATTGCATAGTACAGCTAAAATTTGCAAAGCATTACGTCCGACGGATATGCCTTCATGAAAATTGCAACTTCATTCCAAATTTGCTGGAAGTAATTTAATAAATTTAATACAAATAAGATTTTAATAACGTATCGGTGAAAACTGGCACAAGAACAAGCAGACGCGCAGACACTAAATTTAGATGTTTCGTTTCCTTTCGCGTATACGTTGCTATACACGAGACAGGAAATCATAAGTCTTTGAATTTTGATGAAGCGCTATCACGAGAAACAGACATGCATGTGCAAACTCGCGGAAAGTGCAAGTGATGCTTCATGCATCTATGTTTTCTTCGGCGCTAAAAGATGAATTTTCAAATATAAGACACGAAATGTTTTTTAGGAAGAAATTTTATGATTTCCTTTAGACGGAGTCACAATTTTCACGCTATTGGACAGGTGGTGAAAATAAAAATTGTTTTTACCACGAGAGCGCGACCGCAAATGACACTTGGTAATGTTTCTTGATTTACGATTCTTTATGCAATGTATACTTAAAAAGCCATACGCGAAAATACTCGTATGTATTATTACGTGAATAATTTAAAAATTCAAAGTAAATTACATAATATTTCTTTCTGCACACAAGTTATAAATGCTATCAGAATAGTGTCAAAAATAATTCGCAAAATGTTCCTGTATCCTATAATTGAGTAAAAATTCAAAAAAAAAACACTTGTCAACGTCGCTCTTCACAATTACCTTGCAAATCCAGCGGCAAAAATCTTCGTTCCAAACTATACAATCCTCGGCGACTACTATAAAATCACCAAACTCCAAAAAGGCAAGAACAAAGTGTGTCACATAGGACACTTCCAAAAAATCCTCTAAACACACGAACAAAAAAAGTCGAGCAAGTATAATACGAGCTAAACCGACGTATCGTGGCACACCTTCGGTTATAACACCTCGACAGTAGGATCAGCCGGTACTTATATATGAGCCCGTCAGCTTGGCTGCACGTCTCCCACCTGTGCGCACATCTTCGCATCCCCCTCTTATTGTCATCATATGCGCGCTTCCGTCACACTCGCCGTTTGCGCTTCCTCCGCAATTGAAGGTCCGAAAAAAAAAAAAACGTATATACAAGGGACTGGCCCACAACTGCGTATATATGTATGTATGTATGAGCTGACGCGGATGACACGCCTTGAAAACGCGACACGCTTTGCGCTGCGGCTTTCTGTTATCTTAGCGAGTACTTGCACTTTCGACGGAAAGAAGTAGCTTCGAATACTTGCTTAACACTTGATTCATTGCTTTTTTTTTTTTTGCTTTCGGAGTGTTTGTTTTGGTGGGTTTTATTGGCGTTATTTAGGCGGTTTGTAAAAAGGTGATGTTGACGGATCGAGTTTTTATTTACTGATGATGGGGCGGATAATAAATCAGTTGGTTTGTTGATTGAATGATTTATAGTATGTATTTTATATTGGAAGAGGGTATACAATTCTTGATATTGAATACGCTGTTAATTAAAACAAAGAATTCTCGCTTTAAAATATAGCAATGAAATTTATCGAGCGGATAAGAAGAGCGTAATAGTAGCTGATTGACTTTATTCTTTAAAAAAAGTTTTTTTTTAAATCTCTGAATTATGCTATGTAATGATGTCATATATAAGAATTTGGACATAATATCTGCGAATAAGAAAAGTAAATAGAACTGCACGTGGCTTCCCATGACATGATGCACTATATTACTATAAAAATTTTTCAAAGTTTGTCAAAGACATTACGCTATTAGTGAATTATTATCTGTTTCATTATATTCATGTATCAAAAGATGCATTGTTATGCTTTATACACGGCTCTTTATTTTCAGTTCGCATTCTTTGCCGCGTTGTAATATACTTATTTTATTATGATATGTATTATAGATAACACGTTTTATAACATATCACATTAATTAAAGCTAATGGCTTTAAAATAATGGATATAAATATTCATCTATATCGCATTTACTGCGTGTATATATCCGTGTATAATTAAAGTAACATTTACGTTTCTGAAATATTATCAGCTTGCATGGAAAAATCGAAATATTCTAATTGGATTAGCGAAAGCTATCCGCGATTCACTATAAAATCAAACCATTTCAATAGTATCGAAACTGGTCAGATTCGTCATAAGTGCCATTGAAATCTGAATTTTCAAGTGCCCTGCGGGTATACCTATTAATTTAGTTTCTTAATCAATTGAGAGGATGATTGACTCTTGAACAATTGTATTCGTCAATAATACTTCACAGAAGTGCTCTGCAAGTTCAACAACCTCTCCAGAACAGAAAAAAAATCAGAGCTCTGATTGATTCAATCATTACGGTTTGACTATACCTATTATACTGCATCGATAAAGTTTTATCGTCTGTACTAGGAACAATAACACCTCTAAATTACTTTTTAAATATTTACTTTGAGATATTCGGCGAATGAAAAAAAATTCTTGTTAAAAACACACACTCGCTATTGGCTCTCAACATTATTAGTCAATTATTTTTGCACAACACTCAATTGTCGTATGTTTAGTCATAAAGTAATTGCAAAATAGCGCACGTCAAAAAATGCATCGGCACGATTTAAAACCGTCAAAAAGTGAAAGCCAAATCGATCGTATCTATCGTCTGGCTGGTATACGTGACTGCTAATTGTGTGCGACATATTTTTCGCCGAAAACACGACGACGTCGTGAATACGTTGGCTGTGATATTTAGCCAGAATCTACTTTGCGATTATTAAAAATCTTGTTTACATATATTCCAGTCGTTTCCTTCCTGCAATTATCGTCTCTCGAGTGAACTTCTTGCCATGTCTAATTAGGAACCATATTTTAATCCTGACATCAAGTAATTCTGAAAATTAAATTGATACGATCGCAATCTTCTATTGAACTTATAGTACCTACTATATAGTACAAAAGAGTATTACAAATATTTATTTATCTTATAATAGAAAAAAAAAATTATCTTGTTTTGACGCAGCGCGACGTTCCCAGCTTTGCGAAATTTTCCCATAACCAGTTCCCTCACGCGCGCATTTACCCCGACTTTAGGCATAATAATATTTCAGCAAGAAAATGCATATAAGTGTCCCGTGACTAACAAGTAGGCGCCGTCTTCAAAGCGATCGTTCAACCTGCAGGTGACTATTAATAGAGTAGATGAATTAGCGTATATCCTCTCATACACACCACACCTCACACACACACACAAGTTCTTGTAATTTCTATAGACGTGAACCAGTCGTTGCTTCTCTCCTGTGCCTAATTTATTTCAAGGGCGGCAGGTAGCCGCGGAGCTATTTAGAAATATGAATTTACGCGCGCAGAGTCTCTGTGTGTACCGAGAGTTCGCGCCCATATACTTTGCGCAAGAGACGAGGCCGAGCCCTCGTATATATATACGCGAAATGTGTGGCTCATCCTCGCATATTTCAGTGACGGATGGATTTTCCGCTGATCTCTTTTTTTTTTTACTGTAATCTATACTCGGCTTTGGGAAAAGATCCGTTTGACGTAATGATGTGTACTAGTGCTGAGAGAAGCTGATGTTTGAAGAGACGGGTATATAGGTATATATGGTTATCGATTTTGATTTATCTGTGTGTGAGTGTATTTGTTGAGACTTGGTAATACACTCTTTTGAAATTGAAGTTTCCTAAGATTTTAAAATAGTAAACTGTCGTTTTATTTCTATAAAGGACAAGCTTAAAGGTGATGAGAAACACATCGATCCTTGTGAAAGCTGGCTTTGTTCAAAATTCTTAGGGATTCGCTCGAAGAGAGACTTATAGGAACGTCAAACAATAGATTTGTGGTCCGTAGACTTTGCTCTGTAAGAGAACGAAATTCTTCCAACTCTAAAGAAAATTACACGGGAATTAAGACGTATACCTACCGCCGAAGATTTAACTTTTAATGAAGGGATGAACGTCATCTAATTGCTTCCAGGATTGATCTCTTTTGTTACCGTTCGTCTGATGCTCTCGAATCAATATTCTCTGTGCGAAAGGTATAACTATCTATTAAATTAACGAAGAATTTGTATAATACACATCTCGTGTCTGTCAAATTTTTTCCCAGCATCACAAGCTTCAAGTCTCAAACGAGCGAATTAACACACACACACACAATCGTATTAATAGCAAAGTCAAACTTGAACTGCCTCTGAGACCTTGAGGGCCACTTTGAATCTCCGACCACTGCAGTCTGCGTGACGAGAGGTGCTAAGAAATTCATCAAAAAGGAAAAGCCGGTCGTCTAACGCTAAGATTCCACGGCCATTATAAAATTTGTCACCTTAGCCTTGTCGACCGGCAGCCATCCGCGAAGTGTCGTCTGGTTCGTCCTTCCATTTAGATCTCGACTGTGTGATATTGTGTCTGAGTTTGGGAAATTATTGTTTTCCTTTTAGAGTTGTCACGTTGCAAATATACAACCTCCACACACTTGTGAAGAGAGAAATTGGGAAATCGGACGATTATGTTGTTAGAGACGGTGGACTAATTTTTCTGGGAATAGCGTCTTGTCATTGTTTGGTCGTTGAGGTAAAACGCTGGTGTTAGAAATGTGTTTCGTTTTACTCACGTTTTAATAAAAGGCATTATTATTAGTGAATTAATAAATATTTATGAGCAACGGGATCGAAGGTGAGGTACTGAGATGAGACTTGCCATGAGTTTCAATGTTTTTTATTTAAAAAAGTATTAACAACAATCATAACAACAACTTTATTTTCCTAGTAGTTTTGCTTTGGCCGACGTAACATTCGAGCAGTATATTCATCAGTCGAAGCCAGAATTCCACACCTACCACGACGATGGTGGCCTGAAAACACAAAAGCGAAATGTTATGTATTATACCTATTACCCAATTATTATCAGTATTATATACAGATAAGATTGTTTTATCAGTACAATCCTTGAATCCGATAATCGATACTCAAGTGAAAGCGTAAGACCCAACCAGCGAGTGAAAGTGTTGCTCTTCTCATATTCAATAGTTTTTCCGGAATTTTTCGACGCTCATTACACCTTACTTTTTTAGTCAATATTATTATACCAAGAACGTATATGACGCACTTTACCAGCAAAGTCCACGTAAGAGAGTCTTTTCGGAATTACCCAAACAAATTGAAATCGTCGGTAAAATACACACATCAACGAATAATTGATCATCCCTCCAGGCTATACTTTTCCCGATCCAATATCAATTAAGCACTCGCGGCTTGATAAACAGACGCTTTGAGAGCCGTCGTCCTCCACCCACACAATCGATGGCATATACAAGCTTATATACACACACACATACACATATATATATACTAACC
>UCOJ01001777.1:0-21631 GCA_900474305.1 Cecidostiba fungosa
ATGTTGATATTCTAACCAATCAGGCTCAAGGATTGCCTGGGAAGGTTTAGTTTAACTCTAAACCGCCAGAGGTCGAACGTTTAGTGTGAGATCCCATTCTCTGATACCGTGATACAGGCGATGATATTTGGGTTGTAGTTTTGTATTTTAATTCTGAATTCGGGAAAAGAAACCTTATTTGGATCGATTAACGTGTTTTTGTTTTATGGTGAATTTTCGTTTATACAGTCAATCGGCAAAAGCCATGTCCAGCAATCGAGGTATTTTGTGCTCTTGTGTTATATTGATGATAAGTTAAAATACCTCGAAAAATATACGTAATGATTATATTTATTGCAGATTTGCGTGAATGACCTGATCATTGCCGAAGTAAGAAACAACATGTTATCAGAGAGTACGACGATAAAATCCTAAAATCCCTGTAATTTGCTAAACGCTATATTATAGTCATGGACTGAACTGACAAAGAGGTTTGCAGCGAGGACTCTGTCAGTGTTCGTCACTTAACGCCAAAATCAGTTACTTTTGTCACTCTCATATTATTAGTATAAACAAAACAATAATAGACACATTGTGCAAGAAAGGCGAGATCGAGGCGAATTTGAACAATTGAACTATTCTAGAGACATAATGATGTCCCCCCTTTATTAGACCCTCAGAATGCGATTCCTAAAGAAAAAACTCAATCCGTGCAGCCGTTTCTCCAAAAAGTGGAATTGAATTTAGGTTGGTAGGTCGATAAAACAGAACTTTGGCATGTCCTTAACATCTGGCGGCGCGTGGGGTAGGTCGGGTTAAGAGTTTTGGTTTTTTATTTGCCTTGCCTTTGCTCGCCTTCTTCCGATGTGCCGGAGTATTTTTTAAATAAATATTCTTGTGTTAAAATTGTGGAACTTTCTTGTATTTTTAAAAATGATTTCATCTACATAATGAATTCAACAATAACACATCTAGAATAGCATAAAATTACCTATATTTTCCTCCGAGATCTTTTAAACCGACTTATTTGTTCTATTGTTATAACGAAAAAGATTTTGAAAAGAGAAAACAAAATTGTTTTATTTTGTTTAATATTTTTGGCGCTAATATTTTGTGCGAAAAATTTGTTGAAATGGCTCTGGCTAGGCCTGACATCTTGGCTCAGAAATTTTGTATAAAATTTTGTAAGGTAATCCCAATATTATACTGCTCTTTATTCACTCGACTCCCTGCATAAACCTGTACGTTAAAATAAGAATTTTCAACTAATTTTTTCTCGGAATAAATTATTTGTCAACCAGGTTTGGCGTGTAAACTAATACCTCAAAAAGTATACTTTGGAAAAAAAGCAGAACACCACTACTATACTAGTTCGGATTTTGGTGTTTTTTTTAAAGATGAGCATAAAAATGAGAGCAACACGTGAACCGGTAGCGCAGCTTGGTATGACGTATTGATCTCCTACCGCCAGCTGACCCGTTACCCTTTCTCACCTCAACGTGTGCACGCTTCTGCGCCAAATTTCAGGCGCATGTCTATTATATACCTTTTATGAAGAATGTATTATTTGTCAAATAATTTTCGTTCGCGAATAATTTCTCAAAGATTATCTCACTGAAGTACATGTTTAATATTTACAAGTTTAGTTTTTTTCTGATAAATCATGCTTTTATATAATCATTATTTTGCTAATATATTTTCAACAATATAACTTATCAACACTTCACAATACAGGTATCCCAATTTTCAAACTTACCTATATCGATTGTATGGAAAAATTGTTTTTTGAAGAAAATTACCTGTACTTTGCTCATGTGTTAATTAACGTAATATTAACTTTAACAAATATTTTTTATTTCTTATGCGATATGCACAAAATAAAAATATTTTCCTTATTTATCCTTAGACCTATGTATGTGGTAACTTCTTCATCACACAGCAATGTTCGGCTTAACATGTTCAATTAATATATTGGGATAAATAAATAAGATATACTCTTAGTCAAATTTTCTACATAGTAAAATAATAAACATATATTTATTTACAAGTTTTTATTAATGATTATTCTTATTCTTAATGTATATACCACATTGAATTTTATTTAACATGTAATGATATTAGGTATATAAAATTAAAATTATTACATAACAAGATTGGTAAAAAAACGTTTTATTTCTGTTTTTTTGTCGATGATTATAAAAAGGTACGGTAAAAAAGATAGGTAATAATTAAATATTCATACAAAGTTGCTTATACATTTGTAGTTGAAATACATTTGTAAAGCTATTAACTAAATTTATTATTGACTGTTCTTTTCAATCCAATCGATGTATTCCGAGACTCTTGTGAAAACAGTGGGGTAGTTCACTCGAGCACAACCAAGAGCCCAAGAAACAAGACCAACCAAAACTCCATCAACAGTTAGAGGGCCACCAGAGTCTCCCTGTTTTAGTATAAATAACCGACACAATATTATTTTCAAGTTTTGATGCGTTATTAGTTATAGAATAACTCGTGAGTTAACTCATACCTGGCACGATCCATGTTCGACGATGCGATCATGAGCACAAATGTGAGTCTCGTGAACCTTTTCACCCAATTTTGTGTAAACATCACGGCAATATTTTTGATCAGCTATCGATACTCCAACTTTTTGCAAATCTTTTGGCGTCGGACCATTTTGCTGAAAAAGTATATTTTTCAAGTTTTAAAAAGAGTTATGCCGGTATGAAACACTGCTACCTCATAGATTGCTTATATTACATTGTAACTAAATGATGTTTCCATATTCAAACAAATTGATTAGTTTTTACTTCAAAATTGCATAATAGAATAGAATTTATAATTAACATTTGCTAACTCAAATATGTTTAATCAAAATATCGTTAGTGGGAAATATATGTACATCGGTTATTCATAAATCGCTACAGCAAAAAGCATCATTGTGTGACTGATGACCTCACACTGCTAACACGACCATCAAGAAACAGTAAAACAGACAATAGTCTATTTTGCTGCGAAGATGAACTTCCGAGCTCCAAACACCAACGTACACACATACATATATATTACTTACGTATAAGCGACCCCAGCCGGAAACCACAGCGTGTTTATCAGCATCTACGATAGCGTGAGATTTCGGTAAGACAACAGGTGATACGGTATCATTGAATTTGATTGGAGATTCTACCTATAATTCAATTTTTGCCAAATGAAGTTATTTACATAAAAAATTGATTAAATAAGTAATTAAATTAAGTTCAATGATATTTACCTTGATCAGAGCAATATCGTTTTTGTAAGAATTAGACGGCGAATAAGCTTCGTGTACGGTTATTTTTGACGCATAGTAAACTGCTTGTGGGTAATCTAAGTTGAGAGTACCAACAATAATTTTTATTGTTTCGGGACTAGTACTAAACGTAATAACAAAAATTATAATACAATTTAAAATAAAATTCTATAAAATAAAAATAATTGAGGGGGTCAGAAATTCAATTAAAAACTTAAATTTTACACCACACAAGACAAAAAAGCAACTGATTTGCTTATAGATGCCCTCCCTAATAAATGTCATTTGAATTAGGTGATTTGGAGACATTCAAATGACATTCAGCGAAATATTTATATTAAACTTTGTTAAATGTTATAGATAATGAAATAATGGATGGCAAATATGTCATGATTTACGTAATTTGGATTTTGTTATTTTTTTATAAGCAAAAATCAGGGGCTATTTTGTCTGTATATTATGACGCGAAATTAGAATTATTAAATGACTCTCGAACTCCCTTAAGCGGATAGATTGGGGTTAAATACTTAAGATAAATACATTTTCGAGAAAAGATGTGGAAACTGACCTTTTTCGTCAAAATTGATAGTATAAAATGATATTTTTACACAGGGGGTATAAATGTTTATCACATGGAGTTTAAATTTTTTTTTTCATACAGCGAAATTTGTCCAAAAACCATATTTAACCCTGGCTATTCCTCTTAATGTTACGTTTTATTATTTAAATTCTCTTACCCTGCAACACAATGAGCTGCCGTGATGATGTAGTTTTCATTTAGAATAGATCCACCACAGAAATGAAAGTTTGATAATCGTTGCAATGATACCTAGATAAATAAAATATTTTTTTAAAGCCTAATGATATGTAAATAAACTAAATTTAAATTGATAAATACTTGATATGCACCTGGTACGGGATTTCGCTAAGGCTGACAGTTTCTCCATTCACAATACGGGTTTTATCATTTTCGATTACTCTGCCTATAAACAATCATTTTTACTGTGTTTATCATAAAAAAGTCACGTATAAAGCTAAATATACATCAAATTAATTTTTAAATAATTTCACATTGAATTTAAAGGTTTCTTATTAACATCGATCAAAAAAAGAATTTATACCTAGTAAACATTAAATTAAAAGATAATAAACATAAAAAATTGTAAACTCTAAATGTAAATTTACCTTGAATAGCGGCAAATAAACTTAATAAAATCAAACCAGACTTCAGCATGGTGGCAAGATGTAGCGCAAAACAAAACTGCGATATTTACGAAACGGTCTGCTTTTATACCAGGTCATACTTCTTACTTTAATCAACCAAAGAATTTGCTGATAAGATTTTAAGATTCAATCTTTGATAGATATCACTCTTTTACTATAAAGAATGAAATGTAGTTCATGCTATAATTCTTGATCAAAATCAGTATTTTAGATCAATTAGTATTTGCTACAGTAAAATGATATATGGTTTGTTGATTAAATTGTTTTATAATTAAGTGAAATTAATGCCCAATTAAACACTGAAATCTCACTGCTTTTTTTTGTTTTTTGATTTTGTGATATACTGCGTATATATATAATGACCTTTTTTAGATAGAAACAGCTTATATATTGATTTATTGAAATGTACAATCAAAATGGCAATGTCACAGGAAAAATTTATTAAAAATTTTTGTCTTTAATTATAGAACAATTGTGAACATAAGAATTTATCCAGTCGATGTATTTTGAAATTTTTGTAAACACCAACGGATAATTAGAATCTGCACATCCTGCATTTGTAAAACTTGTAATTCCAACGACTTTTCCCTGGACATCAGTCAGAGGTCCGCCCGAATCACCCTAAAACATATTATAATCTTAATATTTTTTATTTTAAACTTAAAATGTTGTACTCTATATAACAATATACCTTGCATATTCCTTTATGTTCTGAACTGTATGCGCATATTTGTGTATCTCTAAAGGAGAGTTTGATTTTCTTGTACTGTTCATTACAGAGTGCTAGATCTTCAATATTTATTAGTGTCTTTTTTAATACCTTTGAAGGCTGACCATGTTCCTGAAATAATAAATTATTTGTATTTGTTGAACAAAAAATAAATGTACAATTTTTATTGAAAACAAATTATCGAGCTTACAGAAATTCTTCCGAAGCCTGATACTATAGCTGGTGCATTAACTTTTAATTCTTCATTTTTGCTAGGTAAATAGGCAGGTCCAACCAAATCATTAAAAGTAAACGGCTGCGATACCTACGTGATATTAGTTATTATAGTATATCAGATCATTTATTGTCTATATTTCTTTTTTGCTTTTATACTTTTTGATGCAATTTAACAGGTAATGCTATTATTTAGATATTATATTATTGGTTCCATTAAATTAATCTTTCGTGATAGAGCATTATTCAACAAGTGTAAAAAACAGGTAATTCTCGCACGAATAAATAGGTATGGCCCAAACGAAGCAAGTATTAGTGAATTTGGAGGGGATGGAATACATAGGCTTTCTGCATGAAACATATAGTTATTTTTACATGAATCAAAGAGCTCCCAATTTTTATGCAAACTTTGGACCTTCATGAGTAGATTGGTACCTGGTAAAACCCCTAACTATTTATTATTCGCAAAATGTAATCTAAAATATTTTTTACCGCACACATGCACGATTTCCGCGTTTTTTGACCTAAAATTAGGGGCTAAAGTTAGAAAAGTAAAGTAAGAACGCGTAGCGCGTATTCATCTCCCTGTAGTTAATATAAAACGATGAACTAAGTGTTAACCTCTTAGCGATTTTCAACCATTAATTTTCTACCAGGGGTAGGGTAGGCTCATCACACCTACGCCACATCATCAAGTATATAGCCAATTTAAAGTAGCGCTATCTACTGGACAAGTTAAAAACATAAAAATAACCATACTGGGAACTATTCATAGTGAGGAACTCCCTTTATTAAATTAAAACTATGTATATTATATTTGATCTATATACTAGAAAACCTAATTATTCAATAACACTTACTTTTAATATAGCGATATCATCTGTCCAGGAATCTTGCTTATACGTTTTGGGCACGTGGATGTCAGAAGCGTAATTTTTGAAATTTGGTTTTCTTAAATCATTTGTTCCACTTATAACTTGAAAATCTTCTGCAAAAAATCTGTACAAAATAGTATTTTGGGATTTGAATACAATGATTTTTATAATATATTATTGTGAAGATTGTTGATATATATGACTTTGATATAAGACATAAAAGTAAACCATATAAAAACAAAAAAGTATAAACTATTATCGTTGGCTTTAAATTTATTGCAAAAATAGTGTATTTCTACACGATTGTGAGGTTTGTCATCCGAGTGAAGCCTATATAGACTCCAGAGTACTATTTCACTTGTGGGTATGAGACGCCACCTATTGGTCATGTAGTTTACAATCATTTTACTGTAAGAACGTTCTGACAACGTTACTGCAACGTGACAAGTAACCTAGTGTTTTATGCGACGTTCCAGCCACGTTGCTTCAATAACTACACTGTTTTATCAACGTTGTGACAACGTTCTGCTTGAAACTTATTTTTGATAACGTGCGTAAAGTTCGATTTCACGCACCGTTTGCAGTGCGTAAATAGTTCATTACGATATTAGTGGCATATAAGTAGTCACGGCACGGCATATATTAGCGCCCCAGCGAGGGAGCTAAATACCGTAAACTATTTTACAGTATTTATCTGCCCTAAGTGTCCGCTGTCACAGCTATGCATGCCATAAGCACGGTGCAATAATGGACCCTTTGGTCACGCAGTGCTATAAACTACTATTTTCTAGGCTATTTATGAATCAAATTACCCATCCAAGCAATGAGCCGCAGTGAGCACATGATGTTGGTCTATAATTATTCCACCGCAGTGGTGATAATCGCTATCAGCATTCTGTATTGAAACCTGTTAAATCGTTTTAAAATACTGTGATGTAATACAATTCAGTTTTTGTTTGTATAAAAACCAATTCATTAGTAATATTTACAATTTATTTTTACCTGATAAGGAAATTCTCCAGATTCAGCATTTACGCCTTTTACAATCCTTTTTTGTCTCGAAAACGCTTGGGATTCTAATAGTTTTTTTAAATAACTCATTAAAAAATATTCACGTAAAATAAATATATTGTCTATACATATGACCGAATAATTTACGAGAGAATTGAAAATACTTAGTATTTTTAACATAATAACTGCAAGAGACTATAATGTATGTATGTATACATACGCATTATAAATATAATGTACGGGAGATGTGCCCAGCGCTAAACATCGCTTATAGCATAAAGGTATATCTTAATTCCAGCATTGTATACTATATGCATAAAACGATTTGATTTTGTATTATATGGTGCTTTAAGATATTCATATCAAAATTGTATCACAGGAATTAAAATTCGCGGAGTATGCAAAAGATATATAAACAATATAGCAGAGCATCCAAGTAGTGAAATTAAGAAAAGTAAAAAATGACCCTGAAAAATTTTTCAGTATATTAAAAATATTTAAACAATTTTTTTGAGTGATCATTATTATTAATTTGGCATTGTCAATAATAATTGCTATAAAATATTGTCGTATCCCTATAAAGGGTAGAAATCGATATCATTTTAAAGCTAGTAAATACATCGTATGAATGGACATATAGGCGAAAAATGGAGTCATTTTTCGACCAGTGATGAAACGCTTTTTGGACCATTTTGTATGCATTTCTTAGAGTGAAAATAGAGTCATACCGTGTTACAAGGTATTTTCAAGCTTGTATACATAGATTTCATTGTCTAAATCAAAGTATAAGTGATGGTTAGTTAATGGCCGTGAAATTGCTACGCAAAATAAGTTAGGTGGCAAAGATGAAAAAATAAGAAAATCATATGAATATCTTTGTAAGCCGTGCTTGTATGACTTTAATTGACTGTTAATTGTATAAACCATTTAGAAACCGATTTAAATTCGTAAGTCTCTCTGCAACTAGAGTAAAACACAAGAAGAAACATCACTATGATGGTTTTGAGGTTATGTTTATTCCAACAAATGCTCAAAAAAATGTGAGAAAAAACGTTTCACCACAAGCTAGTTCTAGGCTATTTCTCGTAGTCATTTCATAGTTTCCAGGCCATTTTAAATATTCGGATTTCTACCAGGGTATAAATTTCTCAAATTTACTGGGCACATCTCCTCTATGTCTTCACAGATTTTCCGTAGAAACGCGCATGTAATCGAAAAACTTTGATTCAGTGCATAAATGCAAGTACTTTTTGTATTTAGATTTATCAGTTTGTTCAAATTTTGATGTACATACAATGGCTTGGATAACTTTTCATGTTATTATGGTAAGAATCATATACATTTTTTGGTTTAATAAATCATGTTTTTTCTTAAATAAGTATTGTTGTTTGAGATATAAGGTATGTATATTAAACGGTTTATAGAAACAATATTTAATTGCATACGTTGCATATAAAAATGCAATACCACGTTGCATACTGAAATCATGCCAAACGGAAGTAGACAATTGCGCGTTCAACCTTAATAGGCTATACCAAGTTAGTGAATCATTCAAACTAACTTGACGTAGTTTTTTCTAGTATATAAAAGATAATACGCAAAATACACATAGTTTAGTGAAAATGAAAGAATAAAACAGTATATTGGTTATTACTTTCAGTATTGAGAAGAATATAGTTTTAATTTTGTCTCTATTATTATTGTTTTTGCATTATACAAAAAAATTTTACAATTACAATTTATTTTAAAACATTTTTATAATTATCGTTACTTATTTCTCTAAGGATGATAATAATAATAATAATATAAAAGAAATTAAATAATGTAATACCTTGAATAAGAAGAATATATAAGAGGAAAGCCCAAGCGTACGCCATCGTGTTCACGACAAGGACAAACACTGTTTGATGACTGACTCGGTAGATTTTATATATGCCTTGGAAAGTCTACGTCGACTTATTGACAGAAATTTCATTAGTCACGATAAGATACTTTAAGTAAATAATTTTACTTTTACAGAATTTTTAGTTTATCTAAAAAAAAGTTTTAATATAAATTTGTTAATAAAAGAATTGTAATAACACAATTTACCTAAACTTAATAATAAAGTAATGTTTTTTAAATGACACTTTCGCTCTGCCAATCTGAGTAAAAAAACATTTATAAAAGATTATGTTTTGAACTTTTAGATTCAGAAACATAATTTTGGTGATAATTAATTTGTTCGCAAGAAAATAACTTAGGTATTATTTAAAATTGCTTGAGATAATATTTTACAAACACAAGCACCAAATTATGATTGGAAATTTTAGATATCAATTGTTCAAAATAAGTTTATGAAATACAAAGCTCCTAAAAATTTATAAAATTATAAATTCTTATATATGGGTGATTCCGTCGTAACTTTTGCCTAAAACCGACTTCAAAATGTTCCTATAGCAAAATCAATTATTTACAACTTCTGTAACGGTTACCTTAACGGTAATAATATTTAAAACAAAAGTCTTAAGCTAAACCAGAATAAAATAATTGTGTAAAAATTTACCTGATCTAATAATCAACGTATAATTTACTCAACTGCGTTACCAAACTGATGTTTAGGTGTTTATTACCTCGCATATATAGCACCTAACATAGTTAATACATCCAAAAATTCTTTGCACACAAATTCGAACATACTTACTATTTACTTTAAAAAATGCTATATACTTTTAGTTAGTCTAGCGAACACGAAGCGTGAACAGCTGTCATGGTTACGCCTTACACGCAAAACGCCGTAAGGTCACGCGTGGCGCGCTGGTTAATTATTATAAATCCATGAGAAATATGTTGTGATAGCTCTATAGCTTTTACAATGTAAACACAGGAATTTTTTGAATGACCGTTATACTTTTGTGTATAGTGCAGTTTCATACCCTGAATTTTGAACATCTTACAAGGAACTGACATTTGAGGCATACTTTGTGGATTCGTTTTACATATCCCTACTGTAAAATCTCACGTGAGATCTCAGGTGAGACCTTATGTAAGATCTCATTTGAGATCTCACGCCAAAATCTCATGTAAGTTAGCAGACCAAAATTAGTTATAGATCAAAAAACAATAAACCAGCTTTAAGTGTAAATCGACATGCCTCATTGGAGGTACCATCCCGATGATACATCGGAAAATGGGTGTATTAAAGTACTAAGTACCTTAGAGTTAATTTTTTCTCACGTGACACCTCATGGTGAGATTATGCAGTAGGGATGGGCAAGAATATTCGTTTATAACTGTTGCCGATTGTATTTAGTTATGAAATATATCAGTAAAAATGATGCGGAATTTTTTTCCCACATATATGGACGCTCCATAAGCTTAAACACAGAATGAGCAAGTTACGGCGTAATCACCGGTATACCTATTATCTGCTTTTTTAATGTATTTCTCCGTGCATCAGTTTTTTTTATTCTTAGTCAGCATGTTGTTATGTAATACCAGCAAAGTTATTTTGTAAAAATAAATACTGGTGAAAATGTTATGTCTAGCGTTTTATACACACATACACACATACACACACTATTATAGGTTATATAATACAGTGCAGTCGTAAGGCTAGAAGCAGGTAAAACTTAAGAGATTCTAAATATCAGTATCTGTTGTTTAATAATTAGGGATCATCCCGATAATCCAATTTATTACAACCATTATTGTTTTACTCAATATACTCTTATAAAATTAACTACTACTTTTATTATCTTGTACGAAAAATATATGTTTCGATTTTTAAGTGCAAAGTTACGAGCTGCGCAGAAAAGATACTTTTTTTGCCTAACCGTAACATGCCCACAAAGAATGCATAAAGTCGATTTCCATTGTTCATCGAAGGTTTTCATCATTTTTTGGCATATGTAAAACTAGATATAAAAGGTCCGGAAGCCGAAGATTTAAACAAATTTTTCGAGATTCTGTAATCTTCAAAAGTGCATTTTTTCAGGATCTCGTCATATGTATAAAAATGGCTGGATATGTAAACAAACTAATTGAATAATTGTAATTTTGAAAATATTTAACACAGAGATGAGGGCATGGGGGAGTTTTGATTGGCGGATATTTGAAACTTTAAAAAGTTCGTTTGATACTCACGTTGATATTTTTCTTAGTGCCGCGGTACACGTACACACGTGTGTTTGGTTTCTCGATAAATGGGCTTGCGCACGACTGTATCCCCGGCTCTTCATCGTTTTGCGCACAAAAGCGCGCGTACTATGCCGAAGCCATTACTCCACTAAACCGGGGAAACGCGCTCGGAATAGCAGTCTGTTCGATATGAGTGCATCGCCACCAATGCATCCCTTGCCTGCGTTACTATACCTATAAACAAACTATTTTTTGTAACAAAGTATTAATAGTTGATATTGCAATATAATGTTGATAACAGATACAATAACAGAAGTGGGTGTAATGTTTTAAACACATTTTATAATGGCAAAATAAATTTTTTTATAACAGCAGAAACTACATAATTTTTGAAAATATTGCAGTTTTGGAGCCGCACGTGGCTCAGTGCCCATCAAAGTAAGAATTTTTAATATGAATCATGATTATTCTCTTATGTATTTTCATCTGTAGACTCCTACCCTGGTAGAAATGTTAATGATATATTGGTTAATTATTGGCAAATTCTGGAGTTAAAAACGCCACACTGGCATTATACTTTGTTAAAAATAAAAATTAAATTTTTTTTTCATTAAAGTATATTCTAATGTCAATAATTGAACATATAACCATAATTATAGATACTTTTAATAAGGTTTTACTATTGTTTTTATCAAAAATGCTTCCATTTGAGCAACGTTAAATAAAAATAGAAAAGTCTTTTTTTTCTCTTCAGGTAACTTGTACCCCTATTGTGATTATATCAGGAAAAACGCGAAAAAATGCCTTCGAAATATCTGAATATTTTTTGATCGTTCGAAAAACAAAAGACAACCAGTGTTTATTTAAAGCAGCTATAGAATGGATCGCAAGACGACGAGCTGCAGGCGCGATTAACTTTTCATCTCCGTCCTGTGCAAAAGAATGTCTCTTAGTTCTATTTAGCCGCAGTGGATTCGATTAAACATTAAATAGCGAATCGAGTCTCGGAGCTGAGAGCCGACGGCGACGGTCAGGAGCGGCAGCATCAGACTCGCGAGGTAAAGAGGAAACGAGAGCGAGAGAGGAAACTGGCGATAAGGGGACAAACGTCAGTTGAAAATTCGCAGGCAGAGGCATCGGGGGGCGCGGTGGCGGCGGCGACGGCGGCGGTAGGGGCAATAGAGGGAGACTATATAGCTGTATACATAGAGCAGTGCGCAGCCGATGCCGTTCCGAACGCTCGCGGCGCCTGCGGGGTCAACGTCCTCCGGCGTAATCCCGAAAATGCAACAAAGCCTCTCGCGGCACTTGGCGCTCGAAAATGTTCACTTCTCCCTTGCAGTGTGTGGGACTCGAGCAGCGAAAGCGCAAACGTATATATATATACACGCGCAGAGTTTGTCAGCGGCTCTCGAGAGCTTTTACTTCGCGCGAATGTAGCTGCGGCCAAAGTCCTTTGAGAGGCGCTGGCCATCGAAAGTTCATGGCCGCGGGCTCGGAATTTTCCGGAAAAGTGCGAGCGCGGAAGGCTTGGCACGCTTCTGAATCGAGAAATTTGTTAGTGCACTTGTTGTCTGAAGCCCACTCGAGAGGCTCTCGCCAAGCGCGTTCTCGCCGCTTCTCAACTGCGCAGTCTATAATATATACATATACATACTGCAGCGGCCGAGCCTCCATTCACGATGTGCGCGCCGAGGTGCAATGAGCCTTTTTGCCCTCTCTTTCATCGCGCGGCTTTCTTTCCTCCGTCCTTCTCCTTCTCGCTAACCGCCCACTCCCGCGACCCCGAGAGCTCACCGCCACTGATGCGCATATATTCATCGCTTTCGCGCGGCATCAGGTCACCCCGAGAGAGCAATAATTCTGGCTGCAAGCTCACGCGTCGCTTCCCGCGCCGCCTCGTGTCCTGAGCTTGCGGCGGGACCAGATCTCTGCCTTTGTGGCCGAAGGGACGCGAGCGCTCCTACGATAAAGCCACCCTTCGAGCTTGTCGCCCTACGTAACGCGCTGGAAGCTCGCACGCGGGAGCTTCTTTACCAACAGCCAACGAAGAGTATGTGATGCAGCAGAGGACGCAAGCGTATACCGACAGCGAGAGAGTTTCGCTTGTCAAGCCGGTCCTTGTTTGTGAGCGAATCGATTGTACCCTTTGGTTCCATCTCTCGCGTTAAAGCGCGTACGGAACTTTGCTTATTGCAGCTGGTTTGGAAAAAAAGTTTTGATCGCTGACGAACCAGAAATATTTTCAAAACACGCGCGTTCGATCGCTATCGTATGAGGACAAGCGAACTTGAAAGTGGATTTAGCAAGCGTAAAAGCCTTGTCTCTAATGACATCAATACGGGGCATAAATTGTAAGGCGAATCGAAGGCGATGCCGGAAACTTGAAGCTCGAAGTGAAAGCACACGATATAAATTGAATCTGTCCGCCGTAGCATGACATAAAGTGGTATTTGCAGTTCTGGAGCTGTGTATATATACATGTATAGTCTATATATACGGATCGACGAGCCAAGAACGTCGGGCGCGGCGAGTCGCTGCTGCAATTCTATATCGAGAGCCCTACAAAAGCTAATTGGCCGGTCAGCCCTTCGTCTCGAGCGAGCGAGTCTTTTCCTCTCTTCCATTTTCTCTCCCTCATCTCGAGCTCTGTGCGCGCCGCGCGAGTATCGCGACAATGCAATTTACGTATACATCATGCCTCGTTTCACCGCACTGCGAAACAGCCGTTCCGAAAAAGGCAGAGCGCATTTGTCTTTTATTCGCCGATTCTCGTGTGTTCGGCTCGAATAATCCATTGCTCGCTATATTCGAACCGTTTCATTCGTCTTTTCTCGATGGTCTGCGAGAAAGCATTCGTAAAAAAACTTGGCCTCCCAAGAGTACTAATGTTGGACTCAAGGTTTGGCAGATCATTACCGCGCGCTGACTTCCCAGCATCATCAGCAAACGCAAAGCTTCCTTTATTGCTGTATTTTCGCAGCTCCTCGAATCTCTCGACTTCATATACGCTGGCTATATCTGCAAGGGCCATTGTCGCAAAATTCGCGAGGTTCGGCAAGCAACCAATTTGGTGTAGTATAATAGAAAATCCACTGCCGATCCGAATGTTGCCGTTGCAAACTAACTCGCGAGTGCTCTTTATTCAATACGCTTTTAATGTTGTTTATACGACCTGAGACGAATTTCGCGCGCATGGAAGGGAAAAAACACGAATCTCGCTGCATGTATAAAGTCTGCGAGTTTACGAGGACGCGTATACCGCATACATATAATAGCTCGGAGGATATTAGCCAGAGCAAAGAAGGCGACCCTTATATACCGTCGCGTTTTCTTGATGTATATCTGCAGCACGCGTTATTCATATTTTAAAAAAGCACTTCTCTCTGTGTCTGTGTGATCCATTCGCCCTCGTTACTTGGCTATTACGGCCGACGCCGTGCGACGCGTGCCTCTACTCGAGAGCTCTGCTCCCCGGAGAATTTGCGGTATAATAATGTTGACATAGCTGACAGCCCGCACTAAATAGACTTGCCCTCTCTCTCTCTCTCTCTCTCTTTCTCGCATCCTCTGCTGCCGCTCTGAATCTAGAGCTGGCTCGGCTATTTCCTCGCAGGTACTACATGTGTATCTCTCTCTTGAAAAGTTTCGTGTTCTTGGCACATATATGCTTTCGCCAGACCTTTACGACATTCATTTCACCAACAGAGCTGAAGCCGAGAGAAATGGCTGTTGTTGTATAGTTGGCGTGCTACCTTACAATCAGCAGAGATTAACCGCTTCTCCATATAATAGGCTAATGCTCACACTGCTCTCTCCGCTTCCAAAAAAAAAACGTTCTTATTCTCTTCTTGTTTTATTGACTTTTTATTTAGTATCAATTTCTGTAGGTACATATCACTTTTATTGTAACGAATAACGAATTTTTACTAAAATATGTTTCGAAGCGGATCACACTTTTGGGATGTCTATATAATTTATTGAAGAAATCTGAATGCAAAGAAAACTTGGTTACGTAACCAGAACATCAACCTAGTTGTGGCATATACACCTGTCTTTCTATGTTTGAGTTTCAAAAGATATAATACGACTTTATCAATAGATTAGAACATATTCTATATAGGCTTTATGATCACATGTGTACATGATAAAGACTGGAAAGTGCTTGAATAGAATTCTAATCTCGATCCGTCTGCCTAATGAATTCACATAATCTTTTTGTTTCAGGTAAGAGCATGACTCGAATAAAAGCTAGACGACCTCAGTTTCAACAAGTTCAGTGCGTATCTAATTAAATTTTGACTACTATTCCGATAGCTGATGTCGATCTAAACTTGTAATTCCGAGTTTTCGTTATCGTAAATCAAACACAAAGTAAATATTGCTTTCCTGGAAGGAGCCTATTCTATACGAAAGTGTCGGTACACTTCCAGGAGAGATTACTTCTATTCACATAATGAACGTGAACGCGTCTCAGAAATAAACAAAAGACGATAGAGGCGGCCAAGGCGTTGATGAAACTCCGCTGTCAACTCTTTGAAGGAAACGTGATTTCTGTAATAGCGACGAAGAGCTGTACAAGTACAGAGGAGCGCAAGAAAGAGCGCGAGTCGACGTTGACATCTCGCGACGCTGTCTGCGCCGTCGGAGGGGCTAAAAGTGGCTTCACCCTGGTATTTTACATGGGGTTGCATTAATGGAAGGAAGAAGCGCAGCTGCTGCGCAGTCAGTCGCGCTCTTCAACCGTTAGAAGCGTCAACCCCCGGTTGTATAAGAGAGAAAGTGGCGACACCCGCTCCGTATGCTGACAATTTGCTTTCATTTATTTGATTGATTCTTCAAAGCCTACACGAAGTAAATTATACCTTTGAGATGAAAGTGCAGCAGTGACAAGCTTTCACTTCCTTTTCATAGATGACTTCTTTTATAATTACATTTAACAGTTAGAGAAATTTACGTCAATTTAACTTATTTCTTCTACCCTGGCCTGAAAATCCTCGAGAAGGAATAGCTATACATATTCTATGTTTGAAACTACCAAAAAAAAATTCACTTTAAAGGCAAGAGCAAATGTATGCGGTTTCGTTCGAGTGGTCTATAAAAGAGTTGACTTTGTAACCGTAATTCCTTTGATGAAAGTTTTTTACTTCCTACGCCTAGTTGAGGGTTTAACAAGTTTTAGGTCAAGAAACGTATACTCAACCACTTGAATAAGTGAAAATCAATATGATCAATGTTTTCTTTTTTATTAATTTTATTAAATTGAAGAATATTGCGTCTGAATGGAAAGATGTCGCGTCCAACGTGCGGCAAAATAAGTTGAATCAATGATTGAGTCGCAAATCGTGGGAGCAGGGAAGGGGGATGAAAAACGTTACAGCGTCGAAGCTCTGATTGCTTTTGGTACAGACGCAGCTGTGCCGAGCGAGCTTTTCACGGGTACCTCAATTTTATATCTTCACTAGGGTAGCTCAATGCTTCTTTGAGCGAGAAAGTGGACTTATTTGATGGTTTTACATACTGAAAATTACACTTCTTCAAAGGTGTCATTATTTGCCCGGATAAGCTGGAGAATAGATTTTTCAATGCTTGAAGCGCTATTTTATAAACCGGATTTTCACTTTTATTTTAAAATTGAAACAGTACTTCCAATACTTCTTAATTTAGTATTTATTGAAATTCATTTGAGATCATAGAAGCCTCGTTTTCGCCAGTTGAGGAGAATTCATTTGCCAGACAACTATACATCCTAATAGAAATATTCAATTTACCAGATCGTGTTTATTTATGAGAAGGGTAGGGAGTAGCTATAGTTGTCTTTCGAGTTTCTAGCAAACTTCCTGCCAGTTGTGCTGCAGATACTGCGATTGTCGAGAATTACCGAAGGAGGATAATTTGAATGGTAGTTCAAGTTCACAGCGTCCACTCGAAAGTCAGTAGAGAGACGTAAACTCGATAAGCCGCAGTGAAACTTGACTTTCCGACGCGACGTTTGGGGTTTGGCAATAATTATCAATGCTGTGCTTCCCTAACATTGTGATTCAAGCTGATACGGTATCTAAGATGATAAAATATACACTCGCGTATCTACTGTACTTAATTGACATTTTGATGGTACACTTGATTGTAATAAAATTAACCATCGTCAGGGTCAAAAAAGAAAAAAATGATACACGCGCGTGTAAGCATTGATAATTTTAAAAATATTTTACGGTTTACATAATAACACTTTTGGGTATAAATAAAACCAATGTTTATATTTTGAGGGGCGATGTAAATTAATTTGTTATGCGCGCATTTCTTCGGATCGTCAGTACCATGATCATTTTCGATAGGTACTCACTCCATATAGAAGAAAGTGAAATAAAAAAATTCGAATTTCACAAAATAATAGCGATTAGAAAAGATTCATGTTTATCATTAGGTTTAAGAACCTTTAATCGGTTTAAGTAATTAATAATTTCATTGATTCCAATCAGTTTTTTCAAATGGACATTTTTGGGAGGGTATCATTACAATTTCACTAAGATCATTGAGTTTTATAAAAATTGTGTAGAAATGTTGGAACCTTTGACTTCTATTTATTATCAGCACGGTGCTCTGATGTGTCCAACGCCTTTTATATATTTTTATTAATAATAAATAATGTAATCTCAAAATGAATGAGCACATTTGCGCTGCACAAAGCCAGCCCAATCATTATACATATACCGACCGAGAGTTACATTAATAAAGTATAAACTCTACAACGACCATCGTTTGATTTTGAGTGATCAGAGTGATTGATTTTTACGACGTTATGCCTGAAAATTTTAAACGCTTTCTTCTTCGAGCATTGTCATGTATTGTGATTGTTTCTATTACGAAATGATATAGCACACTGTAAAGCAATGTTTATTTGCTGTATCTTGCTACCCAATTTAACGAGAATGTAAATTTCTAAGCAATAACTCAGCAACCGCCATATGTAAAGGTGTGGCGTGTTTAATTACCTATAAATAAAATTTCCGTACAAATTTTCATAACTTTTAACTCATGTGTACACAGCCATTGCGAATTTTGCGAATTTTGCTCTGGCGCGCTTTCATTTCGCTTCACTGCTCATGCGTAATTATGTAATTTCGCTGGTCCGGATTAAAGAGAAAGACCCTCAAAAGCTGCAATGCCAGGGCTTTTTACGATAAGCGGATGAAAATAACACCCCCTCTGGAGCAGGGATAGCGAGAGAGACAGAGAGAGAGAGAGAAAAAAAAGAATTGCAGCAGGAGTGAGAGCGTGGAAGAGCAAAAGTATTTCGCGAGCGACACTTTTGACGAATAAATGAGAAGCTTTTTTGCCTATTACGTATACGTACATAGGTATAACACAGACAGTGTAAAAAGCCCGCTTCCCATGTCTTTATCAAACGCATCAAGTCGTCCGCGTTTTTCGTTCGCTTGAAAACGCATGCAATTGCACTTATGTGTGTAATATGAGGCTAGGTTGCAAAAGGGCTCGTTGCCATTGTGTCCTTGAGTGGTCGGAAATGCATTGTCGCACTTTGCCTAATGGTGTCTCATGTATAGGAAAACTCCTGTAATGCAAAAAGTACTTGCATGCAGATTGATATTCTGCATCGTGTGTGATTTTAGTTTTTGCTCTTCTTTATTTTTCGTAGAGTGATGCCGAGCTATACATATCGTCAGAAGAATACTTGTAATCTTAATTTTTATCCAAGCTTTTGTAAGAGTAATCTTGATTAATGCGTCTTCGACGACATCAATATTTACATTTTATTTAGAAATTATTTACTTATTTTTCAACCGAGCAATCGATCAGTATTGCTACATCATGATGTGTCACCATAGATTATCAGTATTGGCATGTGCAAGATAAGAGCGACAATCGGTACATAAAAATGAGATATAGCAGTAATTAACATACGTGCTGAATTAAATAAGAAGTAATAGTGTCAAAATTTGATTAATCACAATTCGATAATCCGATTAAGGTTTCGTATCGTATATACGATTACGCTTCTTGGACTTTATTTTTGCATCAGAAATATAGAAGCCCATCGCTTATTCATTTTGCTTTAATTGCATAATATTTAAATTTCATTAAATTATTCACGCGTGACAAGAATGTACGATTCCAGCACATGCAAATTTGTATAATTGCGGCGTAATTTTAGACAGAGTAGGTGCGCGGTAGCGAAAAAAGTAAAAGGGAGGCAAAATAAAAAGCTGGACGGAAATTATTCGGGCGGACCGTCGCTCGCACAATGTACGCGCGACCGCTATTTTGCACATCCGCGCGCGCACATGCGGCGAAAACATTTCACGCGTCTCGAATACAGTGGATAAGTATATATATATATATCTATACACATATACATCCATAAGAGATCGGACTATGCAGTGGACGGCAAATTAAAAGGTAGCCATTAATACGAGGCTCACGCAGTGACCATTGGTCATCGACGTCGCAGCCGGCGCTGACGTCCGGCCCTTTAATTACCCCCCGATAAATCATCTCCGCGCGCCGCGCGTATAAGAGCGCGTCCGAACGACGATCATATCGGCGCAGGTTCGTATCTATATATTTCCAATCTGCTGGCTTTTCATAAGCGCAAACTTGTCCATTAAGTTTTCGCGCGAGCGATATAAATTTCGTTGGATTTATTACAGTAGCGTGTGCTTATTAACAAAATCGAGAATATCCTTCGAGAGCGACTGCTCGCCATCATCGCGTCGTAATAAACTACGTCGTTTGCTTTCTCCTACATGAGGAAACTTAGCAACATTGTAAGTTTCGCTAAAACTTTGTAGAAACATGTTGGAAGGTGTTTAGATACCGAATCAAGTGTTTGTAGAAAATGTCTGCGTGGATATGCGTGTGCGTTTGTGTTTGTGTGTGTGTGTGTGTGTGTATGTTTGTGTTCATAACGCCGTATTCTGAAAGTACACCATAAATGTCAATAATTTGACACGTATTTTTGTTTTTGAATTCCAAAAAGAATTTATTTTCTATTTGCAGATTAGTTTTCGTTTTATAAATATTTTTTGACGTTTGCAAAACAATATTTGCATTTTTTTAAAACAATTTCGTCTTTACAAGCAATTTGGTAACAATACAATTGCCTATTTTCCCTGCAAGACTTTTTAGATTAACTGCAGGTTCCATTCCATTATTAAAATAAGTGAAAAAAATCAAAAAGTGAGTTAGAGCCATATATGAGGCGTTACAGGGTGCAAAGATAACTTAAGGCCATGACACAATCCTGTTAATCGACGCTGTAATCGTTTTCGATAACTTGTTTGACGCACTATATTTATAAAAATGGGGTCGTAGAACACGAATACAGACATTTTATCAAAAACAACTTAACCCTGGTGGAACGCGCACAAGAAAACACTATGCCAGTTTTATTTAATGAAATTGATTTATTGATAAATATAAAATTAATGGTTAAGTTGACATGTCTTGTTCTTTTCGTAGTCAAAAAAAGTGACGAATTTTCAGAGTCCAACGTTCATTTTTTACAGTTTGGCTTTTCATTTATCTTCCCAATTATCGAATGGACAAATCACATTAAATGCCGTGCACACAAACCTATACAACAGCAACAATCTTATCTGTTGTGTCGAAGCACTTTCAACTTCTTTTAATTATTCTTTGCTAAACAGGAGAGGACTTTACAAGTTCAGCACATTATACTGATTCTCACAATTTATATTTAATTAATACCGTTACATCCGGTTAAGTTGTTTTTGCACCCAACATATTATATAGCACGCCTTACATATATAGCTGATATTTATTTCAGGCGATGTTCAACATCGCGCTAATATCATCATACATTTCATTTCGGCTTTTCTACAGTCTAAGTACTTTTGTAGGTTGTGCAGATTTTAATATAGAACGCTTACTTTTAAGGGGTTTATTGTTCGAAATAATAGGGTATGGGATTTTCGTTTGAGGGATGGTTATCAGAGGTTTAGAAAGTATTCTGGTAGTAGATTGCTTGCTGGGTGGTGGAGGAAGAACTTGAGCAAGTCTTCGGCTTTGACGACGAATGTGGCGGCGAACGCGTTGTTTTAAGGAAGATGTGGATTTGGAAATGGCCAGCCATTTTCGGGAGACTTGAGCAGCATTGAGCAAGGATTGGGTGTCCAGTTTAGAGAGAATGATTTGGGATAGTTCAAC
>UCOJ01001778.1:0-21683 GCA_900474305.1 Cecidostiba fungosa
ACCATGGAGAGTAAACAATCGTGACCTTGACCTCTCACTGGCTCGGGTGGGGTCAAGGTTTTTTTTGTTTACTTTCTCCATGGTACCTAGATACTACTCTCGCCTTTGTCTGGATCGTATAGTTTTTTTTAATTTGGCTTTTATTTCATCCCACTCTAATGTAGTCACCTGCGCAGGCTCGCAGTCGGGTTTCAATTCGTCGTAGACTTCCGTTGATAAAAATGTCAACAACAGCTTTGACTTTTTCGTATTGTCAACGTTATTCAGCAGAGCGTAGGCCTCGAGCTGATCCAAAAAACTGTTGAGATTTGCCTTCTTTTTGTACGGCTCCACGTGGCCTAGTAGCGACATTTTTGCTGTTTCCTTAGAACTGCTACTTTTAGTTTTCGTTTCGCTATCTGTACCGTTACTTTTCGTTGGCGATTTGTTTTCCGTCTTCGTATTTTCTTGTATTACTGTTTTAACACACTTACTCAAAGTTTTACGTAAACTATCCACGGTGTGCGACTCGTCCGCACTTAAACCGTAGTGTGTGCACACCTCTATCAAGTTTTCTTTGCTGAGCGTTTGGATCCACGAAGTGTGATTTAGCAAACTTTCGCTTTTAATAAATGTCCAATTTACGCCAGGCATTTGTGTCACACCGCGTACTTAGTTTCGGGTATGCTGCAACCACGTTTTTCTTGACGTTACCAACACTTTTTTATCCTCGTCGCCATTGGTGTATCAAATTTATTGTTCTGTTACAGGGATGGGTAAGTCGTGGGATGACATTGATTAAACACCACACGATCTAATTCTTAATAGACTCCTTTATTCGGAACCAGGTACAATAATGCCTCGGTCAATTTGTGAAGCGTAGATATCGAGTCACACTCGGAGCGAGACTAACTGTTGCTCACCAATGCTGAATCTGCCGGCGTACTTTACGCGCGCAGCGTACACTGCCGTACTACACTCGTGTTTAAGTGCGGCTTATACATCAGTTACAGCACTCTCCTCCACTTATTTCAAAGAATTATCGCTTCGTTACATAATGCAAACTTAAACTAGGTTCTAAATTAACATATTTTATTTAGAGTTTATTTGTTTTGATTATTCTTAATTCTTTCAGAGCGGCGTCGCTCTGGCTGCTGAATACTCACTGTCTTTTCACTGATGTTATCGGTCTCATCGAAAACTCGCTCGCTACATTCAATCATTTGGTTACTGTGCCGTTTCCACACATTTTCGCCGTCAACTTCATCTAGAAAAGTTACTCCCGGCACAATAATTTTCTTAATTCTAGCTTTCGTCCATTTCATTTTTCCCGATCGGTAGTCCGTGACCATAACACAGTCATCCACACTGAATTTAACCTTTCTCAACCCTTTATGATTTTGAACTTGTCGATTTTGATTATTATACATCAAACTTTCGGTCTCTCTCGGACTTAATAAAGAAAATCTAGTGCGTAATTCACGCCCAAGCATAAGCTTAGCTGGAGATTGGTTCGTGGAACCGTGTGGCGTACACCTATAATCGAATAAAAATTGTTTCAATGCATCTTCTACTGTTGTGCTGTGACGAATACCTGACTTTTTCATGAGACTTTGAAAACTTCCCCCGACGAATGTTGAGTAGTTGTCAGTAACTAAATGTGCGGGGTAGCCAAAACGTGTGAAAACCTCTTTGAATACTGAGATCGTGGTCTTTTCTGACATATTTGGCATAATAAAAGCTTCCGGCCATTTAGAATGACTGTCGATCATCAAAAGTACAGTTTTCCCTGCAAGCGGTCCCAAAAAGTCTGCGTGAACCCTATGCCAAGGCATCGTAGGCCACGACCATGGTGTCAAAGGAATTTTCACCGGTTTCTTTTTTGTTTCTAAACATTTTGTACATGAACGTGTCAGTTCCTCTAAATCGTTATCAATCGTTGGCCACCAGATAAAAGACCGGGCTAGTGCCTTCATCTTACTGATACCAAAATGGCTGAAGTGTAACTCGTGCAGCACTAGTGTTTTCAATTTTTCTGGAATAACAACTCTATGTCCCCAAAGTACACAATTATTTTCAACCGATATTGCCTCACGTCTGTTCCAATAATTCTTTTTCTACCGGTGTTTTGTCTGGCCAACCATCGATACAGTATCACATTATTTTACATAGTATCCTGTCTTCTCGTGTCGCTCGTTGTACGCTTCTCCAATCTAATGACGCTAAATCATATTCTTTTACATAATTGAAATATACATTTGACACGTCGTCGGCTAGTTCTCTTGCTTTTGTTATTTCGCGTGTGTTTTTGATAGGCAATCTGCTTAACCAGTCAGCGTAGTTTTCTGTGCCTTTTATGTGCTTGATTTCGTAACGAAAAGCTGTCAAAAATACGGCCCATCTTTGTATGCGTGCGGCTGCAATTGTCGGTATAGATTTTTCTGGGTGGAAAATGCGTGTAAGTGCGGCGTTGTCGGTTTGTAATAAAAACTTTTGACCGAATAGGTACTCGAAATATGTTTTAACCCCAAAAATAATTGCTAACCCTTCTCGATCTAATTGCGAATAGTTTCGTTCGCTTACGTTTAACGTTCGGCTAGCGTAATGTATTGGAAAATCGTTTTTATTAATGCGATGCTACAACACCGCCGATACACCTTGCGGCGACGCGTCACATGTCAGTATTAGCGGTTTATTAGGGTCGTAGTGTACTAAAAATTTTTCCGAAATCAAGTGAGTTTTTATCTCTTTAAACGATTTTTCAGACTCGGCAGTCCACAGAAAACTACGCTGTTTTTCTGTAACCGTACAACGGCCTCAACTTTGTCGCGATATCTGGAATAAATCGTGCATAATAATTCACGGACCCTAAAAAACTACGTAATTCAGATATACACGACGGTTGAGGAGCTTTTTGTATGCATTCAATTTTACTTTTTATTGGATGAATGCCAAATTTATCAATCTTAAAACCTAAATAAACGACTTCGTCTTGTAAGAACCTACATTTCTCAAACTTTAATTTCAAACCAGCGACATTTAATCTGCGTAATACTTCGCGCAATCGTTTCATATGTTCGATTTTATTTGTCGCTGTTATGATGATGATGTCGTCAATGTATACTACTATGCTTGGAATTCCCATTAGTAAAGCAGTTATTTTTCTTTGAAAAGAACCAGGCCCGGTCGAAACTCCGTATGGCAACCGTGTAAATTTAAACAATCCTAAATGTGTACTGATCACGACATATGTTTGCGATTTTTCGTCTAATGGCAATAGTTGATACGCCTCCGCTAGATCCAATTTTGAGAATTGTTCGCCACCACGTAATTTGTAAAATAACGCTTCCGGTCGCGGAGATAGAAAATGATCAATTTCAAGAGAAGGATTTAATGTGACTTTAAAATCACCGCAGATTCTAATGTCACCGTTGCCTTTTATTACCGGCACTATAGGCGTGCCCCATTCGCTATATTCTATTGGTACTAATATTTTATTTTCTACCAATCGATAAATTGTTGATTCGAGTTTAGGCTGGATTGCGAATGGAACTTTACGTGGATGTAAAAATTTTGGTACGGTATCAGCTTTTACTTTTAATGATAAACAGCCGTGTTTAAATAACCCGAACCCGTCTGAGAACACCTCTGGGAATTCCGTTCGTAATTGTTCGACATACGATCGATTTGCCTCATAAATATACTATGTTTTGGCTCTTGTTTGGTATATTTTCTGCGAATTTAAGCGGCCACATGCCTAGCGCACACATCCATTCTCTACCTAAAATCGGGTAGCCGCCTTCGTTTATTATGTATAGAGCTTGTATGTGTTTATTATTACTATTGCGCTGAATCTCGACCATAATTTTACCTTTTGCGGGTATTTGTTGATTATTATACGCTCGCAAGATTGTCTCATTACCTTGTATAGGTAACATCGAAAAATTTTTTTTATAACAATCAAACAACACAGCTGAAATTGGTGAACCGGAGTCAATCTCCATTTTCAATGGTATGTTGTTCACTTTAATCGTTTCAAACTGTGGTTCAATGATTTTGTTTACTGTAGCCGGTTCAACAATTTCCTTCTCCATTTTAATTTTGTGTACAAAATGATAGTCATCTTGATTATAACGCGCCTGAACTTTTAAAGCTACATTACTACATTACGTCATTAAAGCTACTATTATTATTATAGTTATTGTCGCGTGTATCACCAGAACTTGAATTTTCAATTTGCTCAGTTTCTAGTGTATTTACTCTTTGGCTTGGTCTAAAATCATTATTTCTACTAGGACACATACGGAATACGTGACCTTGTATGCCGCATTCACTGCAGTACTTGAGCCTGAGTGAGCATTGAAAAATCAAGTGGTTACTTTTACCGCAGCATTTACAAAAATTATTCACGTTCGCTTGCGTGTTACTTCTCTGATGTTGTTGTGAACGCTGTTGCTGTCGCTGCTGTTGCTGCCCCCGTGAGAAATTGCCGTTGTTGTTGTTTTTGAAATTCGACCGTGCCTGCTGGAAATTTCCGTTTCTTCTGCCCTCGAAGTACTGTTGTTTCGGGTATTGGCCGTTACGCGATGTGTTCACGTGATGCATGCTTGTTTCTTTGTCCTCTGCCGTGTTTATTGTTTCGTATCTGTTCTCAACTTCCGACGCCTTGCCATTCGCGATTTCAACCGTCTTAGCAATTTCCAGAATTTCTTCTAGATTTTTCCCTTCAGCTTCTTTCAGCAACTCGTACTTCATTAGTTTGCTGTTAACTCCCGAAGTCAATTGATCCTTCAATTGGGTTTTTAATTCGGTCGACGAGAATTTGCACTTTATCGACAATCTTCTTAACGCCAATGTATACTCTTGAATGCTTTCATTTTGCTTTTGTTTTCGGTCCCGGAAAGTAACACGTGCTGAATACTCGCCAGTAGTATCTAGGCACCATGAAGAAAGTAAACAAAAAAAACCTTGACCCCACCCGAGCCAGTGAGAGGTCAAGGTCACGATTGTTTACTCTCCATGGTGCCGTTTGTACTTTGGAGAGAGCCCCCCACTCTTCCCTCTTTCTATCCAAGGTGCCTCTGATTTTTCGAGACACTTTGGAGAGAACCCCTTCCTCTTCTCTACGTATCCAAAGTGCCTCTGATTTTTCGAGACACTTTGGAGAGAACCCCTTTCTCTTCTCTGCGTATCCAAAGTGCCTCTAATGTCTCGAGGTACTTTAGAGAGCGATGGAGTGGCTTACTTGTTAAGGTGTTGACACCTCGACGACCCACGAACGACTGACGCTTGGTGTGGAGGAGGGCGCTTCTACCACCACCACTGCCCCCTCCCCCTCCCGCTGAATAGCATCTTGTTTTTGGGGTGAAAAAAGAAAAAAATGTAGCGAGACACATCTGTGTGAGCGCACGCGTGTTCATGATGTGTGTGTGTGTGTGTGTATGGATAAACTTAAAATCTAGTTATAACTATAGCAAGTGTGAAGGATAAACAGGGATAGGTAGTGTTGGATAAAGTACACAGGTAAGTGATTAGAAATGTTTATATATGTTTAACAATTCTATTTATTCAAAACTCTTAAACTAAATACAATTACAGTTATGTATCCTTATATAGTTGTATTTAAGTATGCGACTAGGTTATATAAATGTAAATTAATAAACTCGTATATAATAATATAAACATCTTCTAAAGCTAAATGTATATTTTTATCTTTTAATAATTGAACTATCTTATCTACGAGCGCCTCGTCAAAATCTCTCATTGCACGTTCAACATTGTAAGAGGTGAAATATGTGAACTGGGCATTTTCGCTATTTACTAATTTGTCTTTGCTATAGTCACCCAACTCTTTCACAATAATTGCTATAGCATCTTTAACTTTTAATAAGTATTTAATTCTATGGTCTATTATTTTAGATAAGGCTTTTAACCTGTCAAACGTAACTCTTTTAAACACTAGTGAAGTTTTACGCACTCTTTTCGTCCTAGACTCGCCAGAGTCTTTGCGTATTGTCGTCTCATCGTTCTCCAGTAATTCGAATGCTCGATCGGAGTAGCTGATCATGAATCTGATGTAAAATCCGGAAAAGGTGATTCGCTGATCCAGCATATCGTCCTCGCTATACGCCTGGAAGTATCGTTCGATTTCGTCAAACAGCTCCCGGAACTGTAGCCAGGAGGCAAGCGGCAGGCATAGTCCGTGAAATTCATTATTACTCAGTCGAACAACCGGATTGAAGTCGCCCGAGCCGACTGAGGTATTTTCTAGCCCAATGTGAACAATTTTTCCATAAGAGTTGTTCAAACCAAATACCATGGGAAGAATTTGATGACAACGATATTTGGTGGTGTTGGCGGAAGTCTGGCTGTCCTGAGTTTGACTATCGTGATGTCTCTTTTGTCCAGCCATCTTTTTCTTCTTCTTCTTCTTCTTATACTGCTTCTTGCCACCGAGAGAGAGAGAGAGAGAACTTCTACTTCAGACTTCTGAAAGAGAACTGTGCTCTCTGTGCTACAACTACGCCGCCTTATATTCAAAAAACACTACATTTGGTGGGAGGTGAGACCAATGAGGCGAAGTCTCACGACAAGTCGGTGACCAATAGAATCACTGGTGCTGTAGAGGGGACCCAATGAAAATTTGTAGAGTCGCACTTTTTTAAAGCTGTACAAGCTAAAAATCCTCTTACTTTAGCGTTTCACGTTTAAATATTTACAATATTATATTACAACTTGGCAACGAATTCTTCGGCAATCTGATCATTTTTTCTCAAATCTGATGAGAAATTTTTGAGAAATCGCTGCATACCCATACCATTAATCATATAATATAGGAACATGATACAATATTTGCCACAAGCATTAGAAAAGCTGCTTTGTAATCGAATGTGGTTCCACCTGAGCTTCTTACAATTTCTCTGGATCCTGTTCACGTGATCGGGGATGTATGGTTGTACACCAAAACTATCAAAATACCATCCAACATCATTTTTGGACACATATATCGCCACCCAGTGCATTCCACGTCTCTTGTGACTCTGTGTATTAAACACAAAGCCACATGGTTTTACCCATGTCATTGGAATTTGATCCGCCGGATAAACCCCCACCGCATGAGCTCTCATTTTTCGCAACTTCTGGAGAATATTCAGAGTATTCATTCTTGCAAAGATAGTATGGTGGTGAGAAGGGACGCTCTGCTGTTGTAGTTATAGGGCCCCCAACACCACGTGAATTTAGCCAAAGTTTCAGTTTGTAGGCGTTGTTGAGCGCACAGGTGTACTGTAGTGCGCAGCTTTTAATGGAATGCTGCATGCAATACCGTGCACAGTATGGTAATTTGTAGTAAGGTGGACACTCGTACGCCTCCTCTAAATTGATAACCTCGCGTGTCGTAATCTTATTTAACAGTTTCGCCTTTTCCTCTCCTCGCACATAAATTTTATTTGCTTTTCTACAAATATCATGCATAGTTTTGTAAAATTTTTTCAGCGAAACATCTCCATCATACCAATCCAAACCATGATGATGCAGTGTCAGCCAATTATTCTCTCTTAAAATATCTTTCTTTAAAAATCTCGTATTACAAGTAGGTGCAATAATCCAATGTGCTGTAGCATCTAAATCTAATACTGCTAACCCCACTTCTTTTGGCACAACTCGACCCTTGTTATCCTTGAAAAACTGAAAATCAATAACTAGATCCATTTCTCCGTTTGACTGCACAGCTCAAGAAGGACGAATCGACTGGCACAAAACCTGTATTGCTAGGTGGTTTTATTTGATTTTTCAAAGAGCGCCATCTACACTCAACCACTGTAATCCACCAAAACTTGTCGTGACGCGTCAATCTCCAACAGATTGTCGTACTCAGCATAAATTATGCAATTTACAACAGTATCTAATGCGTCATCAAATCTCACGTCGATTCTCACACTACCTCTTCTGATTAAATTCCAATGGGTGTCATTGTTGGCCGATAAATCGGGGGTCAAATCGAATGCAAAAAGACAGTAACCATTTGGGTATGCATCGCGTGTTATCGAATTACCGGCATTCGAAAAATGCACCCCCGTACCCGAGAAGAGTGTGTGATACGCATCCACATACATCTTTGTTTTTTTGAAGTCAGGCTGCAGTGGTTTTGATGGTACTTGTACACCGTCCACAAACAAACACAAGAAATTGATATTGAAGTTTTTAAAATTGAACGGATTGAGTTTCGTATCACCGTTATAAGCCTTATTTTCAATAAATCCAATTATGATTCTTTTCGGTAATTGACCCAATATGACATTATCTATCGACTGACCATGTACGCCACTGTTCAGGGTCACATTTTTCACCTCTACCCGTGTAAGCGGGTACTTTGCTGTGGTTTTAGAAAGCATTTTTTCGTGAGCCAATGAAATACCCGGATTTACCCTTACGCGACGGACAAATAGTGACGCCTCAGTTATGTGTACAGTATACGCAGATTCAGGATCCATTAGACAGAAGCTGTCACGAGAACGCACAAGACGTACACGTACTTCAACATCACCAAGTAGTAGTCTATCCATATTTAGTACATCCACGTGTAAGTAGCCCAACAAATCAATTTTATTATCTGTCATAACTGTTTGTCGCCTAAAGAAACCTGCATTACCGGTATCAGTGTTATCCATTTTACCGGCTGTGTCATCATACCACAAGACGCTGCTCAAGTGTGAGTTTTTTGCCGCTGGTCCGTAATTTAATAACGTCTCAATATACGATCTGTACGCGTAGGCGTTATTTGGTGGAGATACTGGTTTTTGATTGAAAAATACATCCACTTGATTGAATAGTGAATGCATAAAATTATTCACAGGACCGACGACCGGTACTGCCGCATCGTTCTCTAATGGTCTCGTCAGTGTTATATTTACACGTAGACTCAGCATTGTATGCGCTAAATCTAGATATTCACAGTTGCCAGGGATCGTAAATTCTATTGGTGCTTGATCGGTGAGTGACGAGATTGGCTTATACTGCACCCAATGAGAACTCTCAATTACCGTCTGTGTTGGCGGCAATTCAAAGAGTGATAGCTCCGACTTCAACGAGTCACAAGAATCAGTGTGTAGAAAAGCCATGTTTTTAGCTGGTATAGTAAGTAGGTATACCGGTCAACACAACACAGAGTCTTTTTAGTTGACAAAGATATCTTTAGCTACTGCTGACGATGCTGTTTTAGTTGTAGATTTCTTTCTCTTCTTCTTCTTCTTTTTCTGCGTGGTTGTCACACTCCTACCAGCTCCACGACCAGAGTCTGACTGCGCTTTTTGCGTCATTTGTGCCTTCTTATATTTAGCCTTCTTTTTCATACCACCCCCCACCTCTTCCCCCTCCTGCTCATCCGGTGCCATGACTTTATTCATTATTTGTTCAGCTTTGCGTTTGAGATTAGCCCCACTTTCGCGCACGCGCTTACTTAACACTTCTCTAAAAGGCCTGTTCTCGTTCATCACATCATCCATGATCTTTACACCAGTACGAGCAGCCTCTTTACCGACAGACTTAGCGCCACGTCTCACAAGAGGTAAAGCACCGCGAAATAAACCTTTTAAATAACTGCCAATACCCGCACCAGTCTGATAACGCCTACGACCAATTGTAACGTAATTATCCCCACCACCGTCGCCGCAGCCAATTTGGTTGGCAAGAAAAATACTGTAGTCAGGCATTTTTAATTTGTACGTTTAAAATGAAGTGTTACCGTCAACACACCGTAGTCAAATGAGACAGGCTGTCCACGCTCGCCTCTTATATCTATCTCGATTGACTGAAAAGACGAGGACAGTAAGGGCAGATACATTGGTGGGGTAAAGTTCTGAATCTGCGTTCTGCCGTAAGTATAATCATGTAACTGAAGAGCCACAGCCCGTAGCAGTCGTGAACAAACATCACCTGTCACGTAAGGCTGACAAATACTGCTATAAACCATCAGCACGCTCGGTAAACCATTTGCAAGATTTGCCGGTCTATTGCCGATAATGAAGCTGTCTTTTTTATCATCACAAGTTAATAATTCGCCACTTTTAAAACCTAATATTTCACACAACTTTTCAGATAGAGAAAATGAGTGAGTACAACCGGCACACTTATCCTCAGTACAGATGCATTTGACTTGAATATAGCCGCCACACTGAATCTCAAATATGAGATGATCTTTCACATTGTCAAGATTATTTATCTCGTTCAAAAGACTATGAAGGCTGTCATAAACGCCGCATTTTATTTGACTAAAAGTCTCTCGATAATCATCGCCATCATCTGCATCATCGTCATTGCGTAACTTATTGTTAGTGTAAGTAGCGCGTATGGGTTTTTCTCTCGTTACACAGACGACCCCCTCTCTTTTCTCCTTCATTGATATGTGTTGAAAGGTAAGAGGTATTTGAATTTCGGTGAGACCGACGCACCAGTTGCCGTGCAAACAGAAATTTTGGGGGAGTTGTGTGGTAAAGCGATTGGCAGTGTTCTCGGGGTAGACATATTTGCTACTACTACTGGACAAAACCATGTAGAATTCATCCGGCATCATCATCATCATCATCATTGTTATTGCTTTGAAGATTTACGAGATCTTTAGCAGACACCCAAGAATTAAATTTTTCAGGGTACCCCTTCCAACTCACAAAATACTCCTTCTTCTTTCCTTTACCCCTACTGCGTAATACCTGGTCGATATGAAAAACGTCGCCAGACAAATCTTTGCGCACTCTACTCAGCTGCTCTTCGTAAAAATAACCGTCAATTTTTTCGCCCTCCAGATCCTCGAGTGTGTAGACGGGCGGTTGTCTCCTCGTATCGACCTTTATAATCCTAAATAATTCCAGCGTCCAGCCACCTTCGTATGCTTTCCGAAAGGCCGTCCGAGCACGACTAACTCGTACCAGGTCTTGAACATTATATTTATGGCCATAGCGTGACTGTCGTTTGACACGGTAGCGCTGCGCTAAACTTTCACGAGCTTTAGCTGCATTATACATATTCACGCTAGATGGCGTCATTTTTATTGCGCTATGCCACGAATTATTGTATGACTGTACAATACCGTCCAGCACGTCAATGTAGCGTCTTGTGTTGAGATGCGTGAAGTAGCGCCATATTCGCTCTTTAAGAGTTCTGATAAAACGCTCGGCGACTGCTGCCTTAACGTCGGGGTCTCGCACAGCACGGTAAATAATGTTTCTTTTTTTCAACAAATTCTGCACTTCGCGTCCAATGAATTCCTTGCCCTTGTCCGTTTGGAAGTATATAGGCTGCCTGCCATCGTTTCGCTGTAAAATCTGCTCCAGACCAATGGCCACACTTTTGGCCGTTTTATCACGAAGTGGCTCAACCCACGCGTACTTTGTAAGCACATCAATGACCACCAGTAAGTAGCTGTATTGATCATTATACGTTTTGAGAGAGCGAAAGTCAGCCAAATCAGCCTCCCACAACTCGTACGGGCTGAAAACCCGGTAAGAGCGACGAGGAAAACGATATCGCACCATTTTATGCATTGTGTGCGCATCCTGGCTCTCGAGCCACTCTCTCACCTCGTTCGAGCGAAATTTTTTGCGCGTGGCTCGCACAAGTCTGTCCCCACCAGCGTATGCTGATGGAGCTGGTAAACCATAGTACAGTTTTTCAAGCTCGCTCTCCATTCGTTGACTGTCTCCTACCAACTAATCTCGACCTCTTCCTTCTTGTACGTTTTATAGCTTGTTTGAATCGTCGATAAATCCTATCAAAAGTGATTTTGCCGACCATGCACAAAACAGTTAATAAAGCGACGCTTTTCTCCTCACTACCTGACGACTCAGATAGCATACGTGAAAAAGCACGCTCAGCCAGTCGACGATCAGCTTCAGTATGTCCCCCACCACCACCACTGCCGTCGCCATTACCACCACCACCACAGCCATTATTTCGCGAATATGCGATATCGTGCTCGAGACAGGCTCTATCCAGAGGGTTTCTACCGGTCTCGCCACGCGCCAGTCTCTCCTCAAGATGGGTACCCGGCCCGAGAAACTGGTATCCTGGTATATGCATCTCGAAAGGCATTCGATTGATTAGTGTGTCCAGCACACTAAATGACTCTGTGTTTACCCTTTGTGAGGCTGCCATCTTATATGACCGAGTTTGGGTTCTTTTAGTACTACTTGTTTTTTAGCAGGTGGCGCTACAGATCTTATTGAAGTATCTACTGTAGTGTCAACTGCGCTACCACCTCGTTTCCTCTTTTTCTCGCCTTTGCGATACTTCAAAAATGTCAAATTATTCGGATCTAGTGTTTTCTCTCCGTCGTAGTCCTCTTCCTCCTCGTCGACGTCGAGGTCGTTGTCGTCGTCACTAGCGCTTCCACTGGATGCTAGTTGTTGTTGTTGTTGTTGTTGACTCGGTACAGATAAAAATGACGTGTCAGAAGCAGTCAGTAGAGAATTATTATTAACGCTACTGTTAGATTCTTCTGCTACAGCAGTCGCTACAGCAAGATGAAGTTGGCTATTCCCTATGAATTCGAGAGGTACGTGTGCCTTACGAAGTACGCGAACAAACTGATCGAGGCTACGAGAGGGTGGTCTTTTTCTACGTCTCACAGTCTCGTTCACCAAGTCTACAATATTAACACCTCGTGCACGCACGCCATCTACCGTAATCATACCAAGTTTATTCCAACCAATGCTACCAGATCGACGTAGGCTATTCATTAGATTTCGTGCATTTTGACGAAGGCTTGGCGGCACACTATTGATAATATGTACATCTGTCATTACTTCGCCATCACCATTTGTGGTAATAGAGTGCAGTGATGGTAATGTTTTATCGACAGTCGGTAACGACAACTCATTACCGGCTTCATTGTCCTCGCTACTTTGTTTTTTATAGTGTAGGAAGCGTTGCAAAACCTGCTGGTACATAGAGTACTTTTGCCGATCATCCAATTCACTCGAGTTCAAAATCTTGCTCATCTCGTCGTCCAGTCGTAATACCTCGGAGCCCGGTGTCTGGACTGTGCCAAGGTGGTTGTCATTGCTGCTGCTGCTACTGCTGCTGCTAATACCAATCCCACACTCGTCTGTGATAGTTGCCGTTTTTGGCGGTAGTGCTGCTGCTGCTGTTGTTATTGATAAACATTGACGTTTTTGCTGCTGCTGCTGCTGCCTCACACTCTCGATACACTCTTGAGGCACTAAAATCATTTTCCTAGCATGCTCCATGCTGATAAAACAGGTTTCACTATTACCGGCACAAGGTTCTGAGCTTTAATTAAAAGTCTCTTGCGAGTCTCTATCGTCTGTCCCGGAGCTATGATTTTGCGCAGTAATGGTGCGTGTTTACGTAACTTGCTCTTATAACGTCTGCTCAGTGGCACGTTTCCACGCAGTATATTCAGTACACACTCGACCAGGCTAATCACAAGTTTGGGGCAGGCTTGACGTAGCAGAGCTGTGCGCTGCGTCGTATCAAGATGACAGCACAACACTTTCAATATATCCAGATACTTTCGCCTAATGGGATAGTGATGACGTTGCTGCTGCTGCTGCTGCTGCTGCTGACTTGATGATAACTGTAGTGGTGGTGGTGGGGGTGGTGCTGCTGGTGCTGCTCCGACTGTCGATGTTGCTCGATCCATTACACACGAACGACTGGCACATTGTCGATGACGGAGTTGCTTTTAATCTGTTTGCGCGGCACATACACATACTGATGCCGATCGAACGGAAATATGCAGGTGCGATCCCGACAATTTTCCGGTGTATCCTGCTTCAAGTCCAGCAGTAGATAGTGAAATGGCCGAGAGACAGCATCGCTATAGGCTTCTTGCAAAAATTTCGTATCCTCGGGATGAAGCTGTCGGGCCAGATGCTGTATCTGCGAGCGATCGCGAGGGTTCTTAAAAATAACTATGTAATTTGAGTTCAACGATATTTCTCGCTGACCCCGATAAAAGAGGTTTTGCGAGAGAAAAAAAATACTCAAATTACAATGATGGCTGCCCTTGACAAATAGATTAACTACACTCGCACTGGACGACTCGCGCATCAGATCGTCGAGAATCAAGAGTTTTGGTCGTTCAGGATCTCCACTGTAGTCCTCCGGTTTTGGCAATCCCTCGTGAAATTCAATACTACTACCAGCAGCAGCAGTAGCAGCAAATTCCTTATAAGCAGGCTGCCATTCTGTATAGTAGAGTAATATACGCTCAAATTGTGTATCACTCATCTGTGCAATGTATTTGAGAAAATTGCCGACAAACACGGTCTTGCCACACGAGGTGGGTCCACAAATCATGCATGTCCAGGGATGTCTCCAGCGCACATCCATGATGATGATGATGTGGTTAGTTGCAGATGATGCACACGAGAAATGCTCATCAGACCGAGCGAAACGCGAGATTTATAACACTCCGTGCATCTGCAACGCCCCCTGGCGGGAGGGGGAGGGGGGCCCCTCCTCGCGCGCACGCGCGAGCGGTCGTCGCGCTTGCCGAAGGCAAGTCATCAGGCTTCCCCTTCAGGGAGCTCATTTGCGCGCACACGCGCGCGCGGTGCGAGTCTCCGAAGGTTAGCCATATGGCTCGCCCCCTCCGGGAGGCTTGTAACGCGCGCGCTCCGCGCGAGCGGTTTTGACGCCTATTTCTGGGGGGCTGGTTGATGGGAAAGTTACTATTATTAAATGTATAGAAAAATTGTATTAAGTTTGTACTTTTTTTTTTATTCGTTGTCATTTTACAACTACATATCCGTACGGGTAACTCTTATCGCTAGCAACAAAGCGTCGTTTAGAGTAGACAGGCTCACAGACTTTGCATTCCGCGCGTGTGACTACATCATGTAGCGCTGTGCGTCTAATGGCATCAAAGGCGACAAATGTCGGTGGTATTTCGCCACTCACAAGTTTGCGCACACATTCATAATCGATCTTTTCGGCTGCTGACGCATTCAATCGGATACCTTTGATCTTACATACACACGATTCACGACCTTCAGGTGTTCTATACTTATAGGCGTAAAATTTTGGCCCACCGGAGACAAAAGATGTGATGTATGTGCCTAACCCATGGCCCGCCAACTCGTCAGTGAGTTGTCCTAAAAATGGCCCCGTTGACGGCTCATACTCACATTCGTTCTCTCGACTCACATACACTATGGAATCTGTGTCATAGTACAGCACGCGCTCTCCCAGTGGCTCGAGCTCGGAGAAAAGCTTGAGCCGTGCCAGAGCAGTAGTGTAAGCAGCGATAACCACGTTGCACTGTGGTGATGGCTCAATTTCTGCATCCTCGTCATTATTCGCCCAACTGACGTAGAGGATTTCATCGTTAGCCGGTAGTATAGAATTCACGACTTTATCGGGACTAGTTAGCAGCTCGAACAATCTTTGCGGGTCTCTCACTATCTCGGTTTTTGTCATGTTTTCGCGTTGCCCAAACTTGCCCCACAACGAGTTGAGACATAGCTTTGCCACAGAGCGTAGGCCAGCATTGAATTTTATCCGGCTTTTGTCGAGTTTTATACCCTCCTCTTGCTCAAAGCCCCGAATATAGCGATCTATTGCCTGCTCATCAGCACTTCTACACTCTGGTGGGTATCCCGATGCATAGGTCTTTTCCGCGAAGAATTTATTAATGTACTCGTGAAAGAGACCGCCTTTACACGTCCGCTTGTCGAATTGTGTAGTTTTATACGACCATATTTCAAATACCTTAGTGATTACGTAGCCGAATTCCACGGCTTTTTTAAGCTCGTCAGCCACCCAGGTACCGACAAAAACGCGTGCGTTCACGTCTTCGTGCTTACAGTCTTCCTGACACATGGTCTCGGTACACGATCTACATAGCGGAAATAGTAGTTTATTATGCATTTTTACGGGCAGAATAGGATGGTAAAGATTTCTCGGTGGTAGCACCTCACACATCAGCAGACCGTCAATCTGGCTGATGTCGTTGCCGGGGCCAACTACTCGCGCACACTCAACCTCGCCCACATAAAGTTTCGGATGACCGACGGGATAGCGACCATATTTGCAAATGTATGGGTATAATGAGCATACATCGACATATTTAATTTTTTCATTCTCGCGAATATCGTATGATTTTACCGTGTTACCCGTGCGTCCACCGAAAAATGCATCTCGCGGATTAAGTGGTGTATGCCAGTCTTTTGTGACCTCTCTTATATACGTCATCATCTGCTCGTTCTCACTGTACTCACGATCAAAATCACACTCCCACTTCTCAATGAGACGGTACCCGTGTCTCCTAATTTTTCCCGAAACTCTAAGTGTTCTCTCGTACCGCTCGTCCATACTCTCGCCATTAACTATTGACAAATCACGACCGTCAGTGTAGCAGCGAACACAGCCGTGCCAATAACACCCGTGGAACTGCAGTACGACTTTTTCGTTGTTTTCTAACACGCAAAATCCGTCCACCAGAGGGCCTTCGGGTAGTCTTTTTTCGCGCGAATTCACAGAATGTTGTATCGGCCAGCCTGTCTCATGCTCCATCCACGTGAGCCATTGTGCTGCTTTAAGCGATTGTTTATTGGCTCGACGATAGCCACCCGACGGTATAATGCCGATTGTATTTTTTTTCAAAAATTGTTTACGGTACACGCGCATACACGACGACGCGATAGTTGCGCACTCTAGGAACGGATCCGTCGAACCGCACTCGATAAATGTCTTTCTGAAGGCAAGACATGCTAGTCTCAATATCTTAACGTCCTGCTTGCAATACTTAATGATCTCGTTTTGAAAATCAAAAATATAATTTTGTCCTTTTCTATCAGCGTACCACTCTAAAAATGTTTTTCGCTCCTCGACACCCATCGAGTCGGGTGAGTAGCTCTCTACGGGCGGCATCTCACCCACATAGTTCTGATTCTCCGGTCTGTTGAACAAGTGGGGGAATGTTCCCTTCTCAATACCACCGCCAAGTCCGTAAGCTTTCGGTAAAGCGCTCAGAGCCATATGCAAATAATTCAGACTATCGAGAAACTTTATGTGAGCAAACTTCATCATAATTATTTTTGACCCGTTTAGAATTACGGAAGGCATTTCTCGGTAATCTTTGCGCCCCACCAAATATTTCAGCACGAACTGTGCGTCGAACCCTTGCGCATTGTGCGCGATACAGATCACGTCAGCAATATGTTTTCTACGATTCAGGGCTAAGTCTACTAACTCTCTCACCGGATCTACCCTGAACACATGCTCTCGCACCCCGCAAACATTGCACGAGTCTGAAATATCCTCGTTATCCAGACATGCACTGCATACCTGTTGTACTACACACAGATTGACAACATGTATATGAGTCTTATCGTCACCCAGCACGGGTTCCGACTGCTGTGTCTCGAAATCGTAAAATATGTATAAAGTCTTTTTTTTCGTGCTGCTACCGCTACTAGGCGTCTGCTGACGCGTTTCAGCTAGGGGTCGCATAAAACAAAGATGACCGATTGGTTGCATCAGCTTACAAACTTTACAAAAGACTGTATCGCAAGTATGAGAGGTTGTATCATTACTAGGGCTTCTAATCGTTCTACAACATCTCGTACAAATTTTTAAACTCGCGCACACTGTATGATTCTTATTGAATGAGCCGGATTTCAGATGATTCGCGAAACACATTTGACTGTAAAAGATTCTACTACAGTGCGGACACACCACATGCCTGTCAGTTTGATCACGTTCACAAGGCGGTTTCTGCAGACAACTACGACACCTGTTCGGGCACCTATGATTCTTTTCATTTGCTACTTTTTTATTGCAAGGTATGCAATATCCCCTGCTACCAGCCGCAGCTACCAAGTTCAAAATAGGCTGATAATGTCGGCTACTCTCGTAATACATAATACGAAGAGTATACCTAACAGTATTACCGACATTATGAACATATTCCGATCCATCGTGTATAGGCTTTTCACCTCGAGCAAAACCTTGAAATGAATAGACTACTATTGCAACGTCTAAACACGCGTAGTATTCTTGAAAAAGTTTTATCTCGGGTACCCCACAACCGGTCTCGGGTATAACAACTCTAGCACTCTTAGCGAGCTGTATAGCCTTCTCTTTTTGCCACTTGCCATTACATTGTCTGATTCTATCCCACATTTTCTGCAGATACCCCGTGCGAACGTCACCGCGGATAGCATGTATATGCGCGCAAACAAGCGATCGAGGCAGACATAGATTATCCGTATTTTGAATGGATAGAATAGATCGTTTGAAAGTGGTCTCAGAAATGAGCGAGACCCGACCACCCCCTCGAGGCACGGACACGCTATTAACATTAACTAACAGCGTATTATCAATCTCAAAGTCCGTGTTACTCTGTGTCACACTCTGCATTATCTTGACCATTTCAACTGCACTCAGTTCTCGCACTAACCTATATGAAATCCAGACTACGCCATGTCTAAACTGCTCCGAGTTTATTGTTATACCGACAAAGTCGTCGGGTGTTGTGGTCTCGCACACATACCTGTACAGATCATGCATAGCAAGTCCTATCCACTCTACGACGTCTGCATTCTGTGGCGGCCGCCTGATCGTGATCAGCGCCTCACGACTATTCAGACGGAAAAACGGATTATATCTTGTAAACTCCCGATGAATAACGATGTGCTCTCTCGACGGCTGTTCAACACCAGCGCCCTCCTGTAACCATAATGCTAATTTATATTTTTTTTTATTAATCTCCGCACTTTACAATTTATTCTTGTGTGGTAATGTACATGTGAGAGAGCTCTTACATTCATTATCATCATGATCATTCGTGCCACCAGATACGACCCCTGTGCTACTGCCTCCTGATGTTTCGTCGTCGACTACCAACTCAGCGGCTGAGGGTGAGCCGAGTGAGGAGGAGGAGGAGGAGGAGGTGTAGGAGGAAGCAGTAGAGTTAGACGATGAGGACGATGCATCAGAGACTTCTGTGTCATCATCATAATCCTCGTTAATTCCCTCGTCATCGTTTTCTTCAGGCGTCGTTATCGCATGCACCTCAGATGGCGCTGGCTCAACCTGCGATATATCGACATCCATAGCCGTGGTAACAGTATTCGCGACGCTTGATTCTGCCAGTGTCTCAGCAGCAGTGGTAGTAGTAGCAGAAGTTGTAGTATCCTCATTGGAGCTGTCTGTATCTGCTGCTGAGACTACGTCGGCTAATGGCTCATCAGCTTCCATCTTGACAACTACGGTAGTATCATCGGCCGTGTCTGCTGCTGCTGCTGTTGCTGTAAGGTCCAATGGCATCTCGTACTGTTCCCCCACCTCATCATCTAGCTGAACAAGCGCAATCAGCGCATCTCCTTCAGTGTCAGCAATCATTTGATCAAGATCTGTGTGCATACAGATTTCACGATCAAAAATACACTCACAACAAACTCTTACACACACACATGCTTTAAAAGAGTGAGAGAGAGAGAGAGAGAAGCTTACCAAGAATTTGTTGATATTGCTGCATAATAGTTTGAACTTGGCAGGCAGTTTGCATACCACGACTCACGATAGACTCGCCGAGAGCACGGATAATGTCTACTTCGCTCTCTAACAAGCCACGATTAAATAAGTACATAATAGTACGCAGACTGCAGAAGCCCAAAATATATTTTAACCGTCTCAATAAACAGCTGACCGAGCAGTGTTTTAAAGATCGACGCCATGCTTCATTGCAGAAAATGCGCGCTGTTGGCTCACGTACGAGAACCGCGCTCAAGACGGTTAGTACGATTCTCAACACTTGAAGCTTCTCCATTGTGGATTGTACAGTTCTCTCTGAAGTTTCCGTGGCTACTGCTGGATACTGTTTGATGGCTAGCTGCTTAACTCAGGCCCCTTTTATAGTGCCACTAAGCTATGAATTTCGACAGTAGGGGGTGCTTTTGCGTAGCAAAAATATAGTCAGCTACCGAAAAGCGGAGTTCTTGTCACGACACTGCATATCAGATAACGCAGAAGCGAGAAACTCTGCATAATATTGATACTTTTTAAGAAATTTTCCAAGAAAATATCAACTTGGTGGTTTATTTTTTATTAACACGGCCATTTTTTCATCTGATTCAGCAGTCTATGCAGAATATACATGTATCACTAAGTCATACGTTCTTGTGCAGGGTAAAATAGCGCCTGACGTATAGCTTTTTTAGACACTTCTAATTATACGGTTTCAAGCTACGCGCGCGTGTGTGGGTGTGTGTGTGTGTGTGTGTGTGCGTGCGTGTGTGATATTTATGTAAGTAGCGTATGAAATTATCCGATAGTTTCGGAGTAATAGACGGTCGATTGATTAATCGATTTTCAATAATCGGCGTATCGACTCACAACCTATTGCGGTGTAAAGCTCTTGGAATGTACACAAAAAAAAAAAGTTCTAATACCCCTAATCTGTTGGACCGATAGTTTCGGAGATATGCACGATCGATTGGTTCAAATATCGATTTTCATCGATATCTCGAGAACGGTGAGAGCTACGCAAAAACGGACAAAATTTTGCGGGTTTATTAAAGGGGGGTCGTACTTCTGGAAACCTACCTAATGGCATATAGTTCGAGACGATTTATCGATATTACCAATCGATCGATTTCCAATATTTGTTATTTTTGACTCGTGATCGGGTGCACCGTATAGCTATTGGACTGTACATAAAAAAGTTGTTATGTTTCGAAAATATCTGATCAATAGTTTCGGAGATTTGGCCCCCCTAATTTCGAAGATTTGTACCCGTATGTATTAGGCTAGTAGAAGACCGAGGAGGTGTACTTGAGATTATTTTCTCAAAGACCATTATGTCGTGGCGAGAGAAAAAACGCCATCACGACGCTTGAATAGAAGGTGTGACGGATTAGGTTTCGTAGCCACTTAAAGCTTAGGGCGTGTAGAGTATCAGATATAAGAGCCGCCTCGCTGTAACTGCAGCTGCAGTGATAACACACACCCATCTCCTCGCTCTCTCTCTTTCTCTCTTTCTTTCGTCTTAGAAGTAGCTACCTTCTTGACATGCATGTTCTCCTGATACAATCTCGCCGTTTTCACACCGATTCTTACCGATTTTCGATAATTTAAAATATATTATCGATTGTATTATCGACTAAATGCTCTATACTTTATATGTCCGTACTAGTCATAGGGTAAATTTCAATATAATACCGATTGTATTATCGGCTAAATACTCTGTATTTCTTACATACGTACTTGTCGCAGAGCAAAATAATAGGAGAGAGAGAGAGAGATGCATATGCTGACATTACTTCTCCCGAATTCATACACTGCGTAAAAAGTTCATCTGAGTATCCTGGCTGCGGTTGAAAAATACCGTTCTCACGTAAACTCGAGATATTTTTTCGTCACCCGATTTTTCTAGAGACCAAGTTTCGGCGCATTTCACACTTTTTAATAAATCTGAGATGCACTAAGCCGAAATATAAGATATGAAGGTGATAACTGACGACTTCTGTCTCACGGTTTTGACAAAAAGTGTCTAGGCAAGGGCTTTTTAAAGCTAAAAGTGGTGGAAAAAGTGTGTGGCGGGAGGCGAAAATCAGCGCAGCCTCTTCAGTCCTTGACCAGCTCTCTCAGAGTAATAATCAAGCCCAAAATTTTTTCTCTCTCTATTCGAAATGCGCATACTTATTGTTGCCGAGATTACCGTGCGCGCAAGTTATCGGCAC
>UCOJ01001779.1:0-21266 GCA_900474305.1 Cecidostiba fungosa
TTTTGAAGCCGTTAATAAAGCGATTTGATTGGTTGGGAAACAAATATCCGGTCTGAATATAGTTACGATTTTGAACTGCTAACCTCAAGAAAATTGGGCGCGCGTAACGCGCGCTGGATTTTGCTAGTTATGGTAAAATTACACTTGGCTTTGTGAAGAATTTCAACTGATGCAAAACAATGTTAGAGGAGTAATTACGAACGTAAAATGTTTGGATGTTCAAAGGAACAAAGTGATGGTGAGCAGCGTATTATACCTTGTAAGATACAATCGCGTATGACAATAAAAAGAAGATAATTCGGATGTATTGTTTTTTTTTTTAAACAACAATAACTACAGTATATAAACTCTTGACGAAATATAAAATTTAATATTCATAGTAGGTTTCTGATGTACAGGTATATATATTAGTTAATAAGCTAATATTACAATTCGCACAGATATTTTATCACTTGTTTTGCGACATATATGTAATTATAAGAATGCTTATCATTAATATGTGATTGATAATGTTTATGTATTTTAATACAGATTCGCTCAATAACTCTGTACCTGTAATTGAAAATAACGCGTAATGTGTAATGCTTTTAGCGTATACTTAATTATTTTCATATATAGTATTATAAAGTTTATTTTAGAAAATTAAAATCAGACACTTTTTAATTCATATCAGTAACAAAACTTTATGGTAAAAATTATCGCCAAATTTGCAATAATCTTGGACGAAAATCCACAATTGTAAATATTTTATACGGCTTCTTAGGGTAAAAATTACTGTCCAGTGCAATCATATTTTTACCGCCACAGTCTTTAACATTTCCGATCAAGTACTTATGACACAAGATTACCGCAAATTTTGCGGTAATTTCTATCATACGTTTTTCGCAATGCACAAGCGACGTACAAACTCTTTGCATATATGGGTCTACCTAAATATATGCAATTTCAAGAATAGCATGTTTTATAATAATAATATATCCTAATTTTTTAAGTGTGGATTTTGAGTACAAGGTAATCAGCATTGATAAAATATGATATTTGAGAAAAACAATTACAATATTGTTGTATATCCCACGATAGAATTTTTGGAACATCAATGCCTGGACAAAATATATATAAAATCCATTACACGCGTTAAAGTCACGTCATATTTTTTTAGAATATTCAAATGTAATTTATTTGTAAATTTATCACAAACTGTACTAAACAGATGATTGACAACTGATTTTTTAGTAATAGATTACATAATAGGCACAATCGTTTGAAAATATTATAAAAACAGCAACTATTGTAAACATTCTGCTGCAGCGCTCAAAATTTAAAATAAAAACTCATCACATAAACAATTAGTAACCACACTATCTAATAGTTCCATTCCCAAGATTTACCCGAAATTACACAACACCCATGTACCTAACCCAAGAAACTTAATTGGCCTCTTACACACATCGTTGTTCTACCTATATATCCAATCCACCCAGGGAATATATCGAACAACCGCATGTTATCGGCGAAGCGGACGCTCAGGAGCGATTTTCCCTTTGGGGTTTCTCCATAGCAATATAGCCACCTATACATGATCACACGCGGCACAAAAGTAGAAACGAAACGCGGGATTGAAAAAAAAAATAGACCGATCGTGACGCACCCGCGAAACCTGCTGCACTCGTGTCTGATCGCGAATCTTCCCACGGCGGCGGTCGATTCGCCGAAGATATTATACTTATGGGTTTGTGAAGCACTACTTTGATCCCCATGTGGGCTTGGTGAAAGGAGTGGACTACGTATTGTGCGGGTTTGGGATCAGATTCTTCGAATGGGTGTGTGTGTGTGTAAGCGTTGTTATCGGGGTAGACGAATTTGTTTGGGAATTTCAGGTGTGTGCATGTATAATGCAATGATTTATATCATGCCAGTGGACGCAGTGATTCAGCGGTTGCACAGTGATTTGCAAGTTTAGAAGCTCGAATATTATTTCCTTTTATTTAACGCAATAATTAGATAAAATATTTCAGAGCAATTTCGAGAGCACGCCGTTTTTGTGACGGTATTTTATGAGAAAGTTAATGCATGAAAATTTTATGCTAATAATAACTATGGAAATTAACATTTTTTTGAACGTTTTATTGTTCATGATTTATACTTCAACAGGAAAAATATTTTTAAAGAGAAAGTTTTATTAAAAAATGGATCGAGTGACAGAGCACTTACACGTCTGTAATTTTTCTATATAATTAATAATAACGAAAAGTTAATTGTCCTTTTATAGTGAAACGCTGTTTTACATCATTGTTTACATTGTTCAGTGCTTTATTTATATGTTGAATTTTAAAATACAAAAGCTGTTCCATGATTTACCATGATGTTATGAGTGTATTGAATCAAAACATGAATGCGAACAGTATTAGTATACAATTGTCACTCTCTTCATTCATTCCTAATGCATATTGTTTACAGAAACATAAACAATATTATTCTTTCCAACCTGAAATTTTTAAAACTTAAAATTGTCAATGATAATATAAAAAATTATACTTTGATTTTATATTATCAGGTTTTAAAGGTTTTTTGCCAACCCTTATAATATAGGGTGACACAGTTTCATTATTTAATCATGTCACAAGACACAAAGCTTTGCAATGAAGACTCTGTAATATTAACGTTATAACGACAATACTCCAATTTTAATTGAGACAAGACAATTTGAAAATTTTTCAATTGAATTTATACGCATTCTGAAAATGTAAAAACCGATGTAAAACAATTAGATCCTAATTCGTATTTTGCAACCGGACTTCTTATATAGCTCACGGCTATAAGAGTAGCAAGAAACATGTTTCGCAACGACAGAATAATCCGCACTTTTTATACAGAAATTACGCACGCCTCGAGACTCATAGCTTTCTAGTAAATCAAACCAGAAGTAAGATACGAGGGCTTCCACATAAATGATAAAATTAATTTGTACCATATAATAATAAACATATACCCGCAAGGAAAAGGCTTGTCGCTATAACGATATCCATATAAAAAAGCCACATCTCGCGCGTCACCAAAAAGTCCCAAACCGAGAACTAAAACAATAACGTTCGAAAAACGTAAAACTCACTTGATAACAGTCTGCTTCATACTGTTCGTCATCCTGCCGGCTAGTGTTTCCTCGGCGAAAGCCTTATCGCGAGCCTATGTATCCGTCAGGGAGCCTCTTCCAGCTTTCTCTTTCTCTTTGTCTTTATACCTCCGGAGATCACTGAGGGCACATATCACAGAGAAAAGCGCGCACTGCTCAGCTCGGCCAATCAAAGTTTCGGCGGGCTTTTCAAAAGCAGCAGCAGCAACAACAGCCACCAGCTCGCGAAAGAAAATGCGACGCGTCGCGCTCGCGCACAAGCCCCGTGAGTCAACAGAGCGAGTGGGGATGACGAGTTATCGATCAAGGGAGGAAAATTATAGCGAGAAAAAATCGGTCTTCGGTCCGGATGAATCGGTTGGACTGTTGCTGCCGGACTGAAGGAGCGCGCGAGCTTCTCGTCGTATTTAAACGGGCTCTCCCTCTCGGACTGCCGCTCGTCTCGTCGCTCTCACTCTCTCTCTCCCTCTCCGTGTCTGTAGCGTGAGCCTCTTTCTCTCGCCCTCTCGTAGTGCTGCCGCCGCCGTAGATAGCTATACGTGTACCTATACTCTCTTCGCGCGCGTCGCAGCGTGGCGCCTACTCCTCCCTCCTACCACCGCGCGCTCGGTTCTCTGATGCAGTCGTATCTTTCTCGATAAATTCTCGTGTCTATGAGGAGCTGCAGGTATACTGCTGCTGTATTGCTGTAAACTATGCGGGAGGATGACTGAGATTCAGATGCACGCTACTGATGGCACTCTGCTGCGGTACTGATTTCTCTGAGTGAGAAACTCGGAATTTTAGTGAATTTTCCGAACGTTTTGGAAGCTGACGCGCTGGTATGTCGTTCGACGGGTTGGACCTTTGGCTGTACTTCTCTAATCCTATTTTCAGTTAATATACTGAGCGATGCTTATATTTTTTATTTAAAAACAGAATAATGTGCAGTAGTCTAAATATGAAACATCGTATATAAGCCCATCAGCTTTGAGATTCTTAACGCTGAATCGCAAATTTTCGCTAAACCGGAGCTGCAGTACTATATCTACTATACCCACCAAGAACCGACTCCCTCACATTATGAGCAACGCTTTTACCACATCAGGTCAATGCAAATCACGAAGCGAAAAAATTCTCCTCGCGTAGCAAATGCAACCTTCGGCCAACCATCAAACTCTCCTCTCTATAACAAAAGTCCTCACAGCTCAGTCACGCGCCGGCGATGCTCGCCACAAAGGACACCTGTATATCCTTTGCACCTATATACGATTTCCCTCACGGCTGCTTTTCTCTATATCGACGATCGATATATCAAGAAAAAAAGAGATAAAAAACTCCACGACACGGACTATCGAACGACCGACATTCGTATACACAGATATTGGCGGACAGAGAAAGACACAGAGGGATTGTCGACCCGAGCTGCTTATATTCGTATGCGCTCGGTAGCCCAGAAAACGAGTGTGTCCGGAATCATAAAGCCAGACAGTTTACGCGCGGCCGAGCGTGTTTGTGTGTGTGTGTATAACGACCGGTCAAGCTGCACGCATTTCTATATACTCTCGGCTAGATCTGCCTATATACGAGTGCTGAGAAAAATGCGTAATGACTGTGGAGGTAGCTGTATGGAAGCTGTAATGCGCGCGATGGAATTGTGCTGCTGCGCATATAACAGCTCAGTTTTAGAGAGTATAGCAGTTGTCGTAATATATAATAAGCCTTTGCTCGAGAAACTCGAGCTTCGGGTAGATTTTCTGTTTTCTGCTTTTTTTGTGGTACTGGAAGAGAAATGTAGATTACCTGGGTTCACTGTCAGCTCTATATGTTTTTATTAGTGTGCAAGAAAGTAGTGACTCTCGACGTACTTGACTGTTAAAAATATCTGACTTTATTGTTTTGATTTCACGGGAAAATTGACTAGATTTACATCTAGTTCATTGAAGAATCGTTCAAGGTTTTCGTAAAATTAGATTACGTACCGACGGTACGAAGGACTTCGAAATTTAATTTTTATGGATGAGGTCGATTTTTTATCCACGAGTGACTTGGCATGAAGAAAGTTGATTCGATTTTAAAGAATTATATAGCTATATCAATGTAAAATAGATTTGTAATTCCTTAAAAAGCTAATAAATATGTGGAAGCACACTATAACGTAACTTGCATTTGCGCTGGAATATTTAGTATTTTGGCAGACTTCATGGATTTATTGCATGAAAATATTTGATTTAGTAATGTATGCGAGGAAACGCTACAACTCACTATAATAAAGAATCAGAAAGATAACTTGCGTAATAAATGCATGGTTCTTACGGCGATGTTTTATTTTGAGAACGCAGCCACCTTCAACAGCCACAATTTCTAATCCAACAATCATTTTGATTGTTTGAGTAGTGATCTAGTTTACAAACATGCATTATAACATTCCTACGAAAATATGTGCCAGAGTAATAAAACATTTAGTACCCTCTTCCAAAACCATTTACACTTTCCACTAAAAAATCTTTTAACTATTCTCCAGATGGGCAATTACGCAGAACGTTCCGAATTAAGTTTCTTAAAAATAAACATCGTAAAAGTGCGTAAGTTCCTACTACTGCGGATGTCCATATAAAGAAATGGAAAGCACATGCAAAACGTAGAGGAACTTATAATGACGATCGTTTGCAGTTACTTTTACTTGCTTTAAGTAGCTTCTTAATTCTCGTCGGAAGTATACAATCTGTGTTATTCACATACGCTGGTGAAATCAAGCTAACTAATGTGAGTGTATAAATTAAGCTAAGATTATTATTATAATAGTTTACGAAATTTGGAAATATAATAATAATTTTATGAAATTGTTAACAGTATTAATAGAATTCTACGTCAATTTGAAGTGAAAAGTTTTTATTTATTTCTCAAAGAGATTTCACATATGAACACAGATTTTAGCTTAGATTTTGGTTAAATAAGCTCTTACAAAAAGAGAGCAGCGATATTGAGGCAGTTTTGCTTTCTCGAGAGAAAGTGTGTCCAAAGCATAAACGGGAAAAAACAAAACATTTTTGACGTCTTCGTAAACTTTATTCCGCGAGAATGAGGAAGTTTCGCCTCAGACTTAGATCAACGCCCAAAAATCAGCTACACTTCCGTGTAAGACGAAATTTTCGCGGATGTGACTGACCACCAAGGAAGACACAATAAATTTTTCAAAACGTCAACAACAAAAGTTCGAAGTTGATTGAGTTGAGCAATTTTTCCACGTGACAATCGGCACCGAAACAGACAAACAAGTACACTCGTGCAGTTTAAACGACGACCAATCGAGAGACGAATACGGATATCGTCATTCATGCTGTTGCCACGTGAAAAGCGCACGTGAGCGTCTCAATATTGCACTTCAATTGTGATTTACTTCGGATTCAGTAGTCATGCCCGTGACATTGAACTTGTCAGACGAAAGGAAGATGCTAGATCGGCGGTGTATTTCGTTTCTTATAATAGTTGCGTGAACCGGTTTCGTGTTCGTTCTGTTAATTCACATTGTTATTACAATTCTTAACGCAAATATTGGGAATTTTTTATTTTCTCCGAAGAACGGAAATTTGCATGTACAGAATAATTTACCATATTGACGTAGCATATAGAAAACTTTATTTGGCATGTATAGTCACTTGAGTATATCTCATGTAAAATAGCTTTATCATACGAGCCTGTTAACGACTCGTGCGAATGTTACTTGAAGTCTCTCACGCTCCCTTTTTTTAGCGCACAGCAAAAAGCCCGATGATTTAGCTGCCGAGGAACGCACGGGAGTATGGAATTCTTTCAAGTGTTTGCTTACGAGTTCATAGAGAAAATTCCCTGGTGGATTGCGAAGCATATTTCTTGATGAAAAAAGCAGTAAGCAACAAAATGAGGTGGTTATACATTAGCGCATTTAGCATTTTTATTGTTTGGTGACTATTTTGTGGCAGATATTTAAAAGTTGCATCGCTTAACGCTTAACGAACAATATAGATGATACAGCAAGAAATAACCAAAAGAATACTTTTGGTAATTCTTTATTTACATCTGAAGCACATAATTAAGTAAGGGCTATAAAAATACGTTATTATAGTGGCAACATGGTTCTTAATGTATAATCTATAAAATACTTCTTTTCATAGTACAATGAGGAATTTTTTCAATCTTAAAATCCTTTCTTTAAATTAATTGGTACTGAGCTTGCAAAAACGATGATAATTCGAATACTGCAAAAGTCATTCATTATTATATTATATAAAGTCATGTAAGTATTAGGTACTTGAACGAATCGAAGATAAACAGACCAGCTTCGATCGCGTTCATATATACACACCAACCGAAACAATCGCACAAAGAAAATCTTGCGCAAAAAGGCCAGAACGATTTTCTCGCTTGCAATCTCCTTCGCTTTCGCACTTTCATTTAGTGGCCGGGGGAAATGAAGGTTTCGCGCACTGAGATAAGGCGCGATCGCGATAAAATTCAATAACGATCGATGAAAGTCGATGAGGTATATGTATAGTGTTGAGCGCATGAAAGACTGTAATAAGAAATCGCGAGCGCAGGCGCACAATAGTCAATTCAAGTAATTCGAGCGATAATTACTTAGCAATGCTCATCAGTGATTATAAGCGCTGTAATAAAAGTGTCTCGAAAAGTGCCGAGGGACGGGGAAGAGAAATAAAAAGAGTAACGCGACTATGATGTCGCACTCCACTTTCGTGTGCTTCCTGCAAATTGTGACTTCGCGCGATTCCAATATAGACTGACCTTTTGAGGATTATTTTTGCGGATACTCTGATATGACGAGCAAAATTGATTTCGACTGAAGATCGATTGAGTTTTATTAATATAGAAAAGTTAAGAGTTTCTCTGAGTTTTTTGTTTCTCGTCGTTAACAATTGGAATTATATCAAATTTCTTTTTAATATGGAAACGTGTGATTAATAATTGCGTGTAAAAATCTTTATATGATCTGACACCCAAAGAAGGTATAATAAACATCGCAAACAATGGTATTTGATAATTACGCATACGACATCAGGACGTCATTAAAATTTTATGAAAACATTTTATTTCTGTTTCAGCCAAATGACAAAGAGTTTATTAATGCTCAGCATCATCGTTACCTGTTTTTAAAGAGCAGTCTCCCATAAAAACAACTTGCGTCGCAAAGGAATAAGAGCACAAGAGTTCATATTCTGAGATCACAGAAGAACTTTATAGTGTAATTGCACAGATTATGTATGTATAACGACTTGACTGTTATATAATATAATAAAAATGCCGAAGGATGTTTATGCACGCGGTTGAGTTCTCTCTCTTGCATACTCTTTGTTCATCGAACGTGCCTGGGAGATGTATGCATTTCAATTTAAATAGTCTCCTTATAAAAGAATAACTGCAAATATAGGTCGAAATAATCAAATCCCCATGTTCCTCATTTGCCGTGAGGAGTACCAGTGATACGATACGAGTGATCTAAATCAAATAAATTATATTTGAGTGTGGACATTATATTTATTTCAAAATATGAAAATCCAATAAGTTGCATTTTTACATTGTCAGCCATATCTATTATTTTAGAACTGATATAAACTTGAAATTTTGTATAAAAAATATTAGATTATAAGCCTCTCTCTACACTTCAATTTGCTACTTTTCATGTTTCTTTTACATGAACGATATATATACGTATTAAAAAAATTCGGATACTCACATTGCATTATTTTTATTTTGAAATATTTTTAGGTAAATTAGAAAAAAAATCTTATCATTATTCGTTTCCTGTGTTTGCTGCAAATACCTATACATTTATCGCGAGTCGTGAATGTGTAATATATGTTCTTTTCAATAGATAAAAACACAATAACAGAAGTAGGTGGAATGTTTTAGGAAAATTTCAAAATCGTAAAATAAACTTTGGAACTGTACGTAGCTCAGTACTCACGAAAGTAAGAATTTTTACAATATAAATTATTATTATTCTTATGTATTATCATATATGTTGAATCGCAATTGTAACGTTAAATACAGAAAAATCTTTCTTTTTTCTCCTTAGGTAACTCGTACCCCTATAAAAGAATGATTTTGATTATATGTATATCAAAATAATCGAATTACATGCTCCTTATTTGCTGTTTATTTACTTGTAGTATTTTATGTTCAGACTATTTAAAAAAATGTAGATATGCTTGCTCCTAGCTCCTAGCTTTGTATACCTATAAGAATATTTCTTACTTTTATGAAATAATTAATTTTCTGTTCAACATAATATACTATATAGCGACTCAATTTATATTTTTTAAGATCCATAGGAATTGATATTAAGCGTCAAAATGTAATATTCTATAATTTAGAAAGTTCGGTTTTTGAGGTTAGAAATTTATACATTTGTAGAGATTGCGCGCGAAAAATAGTATAGCCAATCAGAAGGTTAATAAAAGTGTTACAACATGGCGGCATGCATTCTTTTTAGATAGGATTAATGGAAACATAATCAATTTAGTCATTCTTAAAAAGAGTAGTTCTTTAAAAGAATCTCATGTTCTAGTAAAAGCTTTAAAACTACTAACACAATTTGCGGACTAATTTTGTTGGCTACTTAGGTCATTAGGAAAACTGGCAATTACGATCCATCCAAATGACAATAATTCAAGTTATGATCGATAGAACAGACAAAATTTGTCGTAAATGTGACATAAACCAGATTTACTATTTTTAATGTAACCGTAATATTTTTAATGGATTATACGTAACGTTTGATAGGATTTCAATGAGTTCTGTTTCTAATTGATATTTAGTCTTCTACATTGATTTTCTAAAAAAAAAATGTCTCTTCCACTATACAGCGTACAGTCTATTTTGCGTAAATCGTAAGGAGCCCATAGTAAATTATTAGTATAATAATATGCTCGGGATAACCTGAAAATCTAAAAAAAAAGGTTGTTAAAAAAATTCGTGTTTTGTAGCGTGCTGTAAGCGTGCATAATTATATTTCTGATTATTTTAAAAGGCAAATGTATATGTTAAAGGGTGTAGGTAAATAAATCCTAAATTATAACTGTAATTATAAACATGTTACATTCGAAATAGCCATTGCACTATTTAAATATTGTTGATATTGCGTATTTATGCATAAAGACTAATAAAATTCCCTTATAACGGTAGAGTAACGTGGCTTATTCTTATGCTATTTCTATTCTTATTTGAAGGAATTTCTTTTACTTTCTTACACAAAAATGATATCCTTGAAACCGCGTTCTTCTAAAAATATATACTTTATTGCTGTTCTAACAGACGATAATGAACGATAAGTATCAAGTACTTCAGAATACCAGATTTCATAACTTGCCAAAACTACTTATACAATAATTAGCATATTTTAAGATATTACAACTTTTCACAACAACGCCTGCGTGTAAATAAATATTTAAAAAATACTATCCTTTTCTCATTATTTGAAGCGACCTTGCCTATTTTAAAATTCACATAAATATTCCAAGTAACGATCTTGTTCTGTCTCGTAAAGTAATATGGACTACACCGAGAAAACAAAACTCTCAAGGAATCTTTGGACTGCTAAATATAGAAACCAGACAATAGGTCACCAAATATGTTATTATAACTGCGCTTACTTACTAAATCTGGCAGTACAGCATATTTTTTAGAAGCAATTTTCTATAAACAAGGAGATCACATTTATTTCCAGAGAACAATGATTCTTAAGAATAAAAAGAGGAGACCTTTCGCTTGGCGATGCACACAAATGCTCGAGGCAAAGCGCTTAACCTTGAGCTCTCTGCGTAAAACTGCCGCCGAGTTATATTATGGTGATAAGCGATTTTCTCGCGATCTACAGGTCGGCGAACTCACTCGGACGTCTCAAAGTGTGCCATTGTTAACAATAAGAAATAAGTGATACTGGGAGATGCAAACAAGAAACTTATATATATATTAGAAAAAGTTGTACAAAGAAATGTAACAGTTGAATGAACAAGGGAAAATAGCATTCGAGTATTTATAAGAAAAAAAATAGATTTTTCGGTTTATGAATTATTATTTGGGAATAAAAGAAAAGAGATTAATATAACATTGGACAATCGATCTCTGTATACTAATCACAGTTCGACGAACCAATGTCGACGAATCAAAGTGTATAGCCATACTGTTCATATAACAGTACAAACAGTAAAAGAGTGGAATTGCCAAAATAAAAAAAATGTCCCAAGAAGAAAGGTAAAAACAGTTGCGGTGGCGCACAACGTAAGCTAGGTGTGATACAACATCGACGGCATCGACGTTTGTTTACGTTGGCGATCCTCTATATTGGTGGGGATGAACTAGATCTCCGGGTACTTGTATATAATTTCTTCTTTGCTTTCGGCGAGGCCATACCGATAATAAGGTCGTAAATACACGTCGCGTCCTGCACTGGTAGTACAGGATATTAGAAGAAATAGCGAAGTAGAGAGCAAGCTTTGCTTCGAACGTTGACACAGGACATGAGAGTATTTTTTTGCAGTTGTCCCGTGTATTTAAGCTACAGTATGGTTTTTTCCTGGGTGTGAGGATTATGTGGATACGAGACCGTGAATTAGTCATACTTCATGTCTAAGAAATTTTAGGTCTAAGATTTTTTCTTGTCTCACGTTTACGTGTCGACTACTTATATTGTGACAATTTTTATTATTATCGGAATTTACAGACGTTACGACCTGAGGGTGTGATTTAATTTTATGTACGTACATGTATTCATTCTAAACAGTTATATGTAAACTGCGCCTATTATAAAAACTGTGAACTGGAATCCACATAAATATACGTTTTAAAAAAAAAATGTAACTTGTTTCAAGTTAGTTTATTTCCTGCTGAAGTTTATATTTAATGAATTATAATGAAAATTAGAAATTGGGTCAGACAAGCTTTATTTCAGGTGATACATTTGCATCCAAGTTCATTAACACACTTAACCGGTTTATAAAGCGATTCGCCGGAGAGTATCTTGTCGCAGTATAAAATTCCATTACCTTTTATTCTTTAATTTTTACTACGAGTACAGGTTATAAGTTAAAATACAATTACATTTTTTATAATACATTCTAATATTCTAATAACATATATTATACAATTTTCAAAAACTACTATTGTTCTGGAACTGAATGAGCTTACAATAACTTACGTTAAAAACTCCAATATACTCTCGAAATAGTAGTTATACTTATTATACAGAAAATTTCTGCTGATTATGACCTTCTTTCATTATTATAACGGTTAAAACATTTAAAATAAATCTATAAAAGTGACATGATTATCCTATCTTCCAAAGAAAATAAAGTTCTATTGGAACTATATTATACTATACATCGCTTGAATAAAATTTATTTAGAGATAGTATACCGTTATACTCAAAACGTATCGTGAACATATCTCCGATTGATCTGACAACATAAATAAAAACATTTTTCCTGAATTTCGGCTGTTTTGAGCGCGAATATATTATGAAAGTCAAATTAGCTAAAGTACCTACGTATATCGCCATGCGAGAGCGATACAGTTATAATTAAGCATGCCTATGAAACACGTTTAATATATTTATCCAGTTTTAGATCATAAATAAAAAATGTTTCACAATGATAATTTTTTATTGGTATTTTAAAAATATTTTTACGCAAATAAATTAATATAAATAATTCTTTTGTAAATATATTTAAAAAATTTACCTGATTCCGGTTGTAATGTAGAATATAAACACTAAACATTTTATATGTAATGAAATGTATATATAGAAAATCACATATTGCACTGGTAAAGGATTTATATGTAATTCAGTGCTCTAAAAAGAAAGCAAAACTTTTATATTGTATCAGAATTCTCTTACAGTTATGATGAAGCAAACCAATAATTATCTAAGCTTCAGCACATAGATTTATGTTTAATACGAAATCATACAATTGTGCTGTAACTTTTTTTGCCGAAGCATCAACCATGAATACTTCTTAGTATAGCGTTTACAGTTTGCTCACCGTACGATAAAGATCTTTGTCCTCGTTCCATTAATCTTTGCATAACGACTTCTAATTTGACACAAATAATTTATTTTCAAAGCTTTTATTTTACATCGGATAATTTTATAATCATTTTTATTTTAGTAATTGATATGTAAAGTAAAATGCATGGTCACATTTTTTAAGTACAATTATTAAAATCTACATACACCAACTAGTTGACGAAGGTAAATAATCGTCGAATGAATGTATCATATGATCATCAACAATCATCTTTCAACGATACGAATAAAGTGTTTTCATTGTGAATTGATAGTAGACTATGTAAACAAAAAATTAATTATATATAGCTATACTAATTTAAAGATTATAGACCTCCTCAATTTAGAGGAGAATAAATATAGACAAATATATTATATAATCATACACGTGTCTAATAAGTTCTAAAACAGATAAAACAACCACAATAACCAGGATGTCCCAGCAGATGTCATTAACAGTGCTCCTTTCAAATCATCCTACTTCCTACTCGTAAAACTGACATTTCATAAGCAGTTCAAGAAAAGGGGTTGCGCCTCCAACATAATCGATAGCAGCATTGCTCACCGCTCATTGTTTTAATAAATCCATCTGGACAATCAATAAGAGCCACAATTAATTAACCACCTTTATAACAAAACAATGAAGCGTATTTGTCACGCAGTTTCCTGCAACGAAAAGACAGTTTCGCCTTCGCATTTAGTAACAGTCAAGAAATTGAGAAAGGAATCTCTTGCATTCGTGAAAATATCTCGCGATATGATTAACAATGAGCTATATACAGCGAGGCGATTGATTAACTGCATCGAATCAGCCGGTTGCGCCGGTCTCGCGTTCGATTCACTTTCGTTATACCCGATCGATCTTTCGCTTTCGCTACTTGCGGCCAGTCGCCGACTCTTATGATTGACGGCGCTCTTAATTCGGTCCATATACCGAGGGTCTGTAGTATATGGAGTTAGTAAAGATATGATAGACCAGATTTTCTTTTTAAGTATGAGTGTGTTCGAGGTGATGTATAATAGAACGCCTTTCGCTCTTTAAAAATTAAATTCGTATTTTCGTTTATTTATTATTATTTTGCATACAATGAGTTATACATTTATATTGATTGTCGTATTGGTGTTATATTTAATTTTTGACTGCTTTTAACCAAAAAGGAGAGTCCATGTACTTTTGACTCATGGACTTGGCCTATTGATAGAAATATAAAATATATCACTATTCATTCGAAGTATAATATATTTAAACATCCCTGATGATGATGTTTACAATCTATTTCTTATTCTATGGAAAAGTCAAGTATCCTGATTGCTGCCTTTGGTGCATGGCGCTAAATTTGAAAATTCTCAATTCAGATTACCGCGTATATACATATGCATGTAAATAAGTATCAATTTCGATAAATGTAACGGGCTTGTGGAAAACCCTCTGAAATACGGCATCCGGTTTTTTTCGGCAAGAAATCTTTTGAAAAGAGCTATTATGACGTTTCATACGTTTAATTTGACATTCCTCAAAAAAACAAAATTATTACCAACTCAAATGTAACAACAGAGTGCTCCGTGCTATTACAGCTTCAGCATAAAGACAAAGTTCCAATTATGCATTCCCCATAACGATGACAAATAAACCTTTCGTGCAAAACCGATATGGCTATAGAATAGGCTAACGAGGAACGCGTACGAGAGTCTCTGCTATATACCGCCGCGGGGACTTTCTAAAGTGTATATACCTGTAACACTGTGTAGTTGCTGCAGGAGAGACGTTTAAACTGCCTTGCGAATTGCGCTGGGTGAAAAAAGCACGCCGCGTCGATAGCTGTATCGTATTGAGAGGCTAACTTTGTGCTCGGTGAAAGCGGTTTGACGCCAGGGTTTTTTTTTTACTTTGCTTTTGACGCTTTTCATTATAGATACTTATGTGGCTTCGATTTTAAAAGTTTGAAAGTTTAGATAGGGATGATTTATTCTTTTTTCATACTATATGGGCTGTTGTTAAAAATTCATAAATAATTTTATCGACATAAATTCTTTGAACATGATTGCAGCTTTTTATTTTATTAATTAAATAAGAAATCAAAATTTTAAAGTATAATTATATGGTTACACAAACAAATACGTCAACAACTGATGTTTACATTTACTTTTCACTGTATTCCTGTAATACATTTTGTCACATCAATATAGAAAGTATTTTTGGGAGAAATTTAGAAATTGTTGTTAGAAATCTTTGAAAGTCCAAACATCAGGTAACTTGAAAAGCCCGAAGTTTTCTCAGACTTGCATTAACTTTTACTCTTGAAGACACAAATGTTTGTTGTTGTGCCTGAATTCTTTAAAAAATATAAGGTTTTTGTTGCACCTTATAAAATAAACAACTTTCATCTGAAACCACTTTCGGTAATAACAGGCGTATTTTCCATCCACAATAGTCTATAGTAATGACTTCCGAGGTCCAAGTAAACTGGTTTTCTACGAAATTTCCTTGTTTTCACCCACGTAATACTGGCAAAAATATATTATTTCCAATTTTGTATGCACTCGTTTTATGAATTTTAAAACTCTTCCAATGACATATAGCTACACTTTCAAAACATTTAGATAATATAATCCAGAACCTTGCATCCACACACCAAATAAGGAAAGTTATCACCACAACATCCTTCATCGCACAATCGTCGGTATAAACTCAGAGTGCAGACTATAATAAAACTATAATCTCCATCCAAACATCCGCGGCGTGCCAAGCATATATCTCATGGAAAATCCAGATTCCCCGTCAGCTCTCGAACGATCCCAATACGACGTTCTCCATATCCGCCAAGTACGCTCTATACTGACCTCGCAAGGTCATATCTATATTCCAAGCACGTAGTGCCCGCGCAAAGCGCCTCGCAGATTTTTACGAGCTGCAGCGACAAACGCTCAGTGATATAGAAAAAAAAGGATAGTCGAGGAAAGCATTGAGCGCATAATATATGGATAAGCCGTATAGTCGCGCGACTGTTCCGTTAGTATGAGCCCCAAGAGGCGGGAAAAAGAGCACGCGGGCTTTTTGCAATTTACGCGTGTATGCTCTCTTTCTTTTTCTTTTGCGGCTGTGTTGCGCGCATATTTTACGCGGGGCATCGACTCGCAGGAGAATTATTATTTAACCGCGTGGTGCCGGTTTAAGGAGGTATTAAAGCTTATATATGGAGCAGTTTTACCGGACTACGTATACTTTTACTTGGTTTGCGAACGCGAGCGCACATATAGAAAACTGCTTTTGGTACACTTTTTGCGGAAGCTGTATCATTTGAGGTTTGGTTTCTGCTCATCATTTTCCAGTTATAAATGCGGAGGAGTGCTCAAGGTGCGGACGTAACTCGAGGGAAGACGTGTATTAAATAGTACCGGGTAGATTTTTTTTAAATTTTAATCTGTGAATTCAAGTTTACGATGTCTTTTCAAGCTAGATTAATCGTTAGAGATTCGTTAAAATTATTACAATAACTTGATTTGAAAATTATTCGACGATGGATTGTATTTAAATAATCTAATTTGATGAAAATATTATATTTTATTTAAGTCCATTACGCAGTATACATAATCTTGAATCAAAGCAACCAACATTGTTAAACATGTTTACTAGATTGTTATTAGTAAACATCTAGATCCAACCAAATAGCCTACGTATTATTTTATTTATAGCCTATTTCAGTCTTATTCAATAACAGGTTCCTAATATGACAGAGAGAGAGAGGTTAAAACCGTAAACAATGAATTTATATATATCATATAAGATAGTAACAGCTTGAATGATTAGATCCACTACCTCACTGTACAACACAGCACTTTAACAGTATATTAGGCCATCATAAGGGACAGTTATTACAAATAAAGTCATTTTACGGATCTTTGCCGATTTTCTCCAAAATGACTAACTTACCCGTCAACGGTGGTGACCTTGTAAACAGCGTCGAAAATACGGTTCCTACGAAAAAACTTCTTGTCCTTAGCATCATGCAAATCGTCGTTGGCTATCGCTATCACGGCCTCTATCTCCCGCTGCTGCTGCATCTCTTCATCACTTGGCGATGGCGAATTTAAGTCGAGCATTTTTCTGCCGACCCGATCGCGTGTCTCTTTAGATATTAAGAACCGAAGGAGGAAAAATCCGCGACACTCTCTCCTCGATTGTAAGTGTTGTCCGTGGAAATGAGCGCGGGTTACTGGCACTGGCGTCGCGAAGTTGCCGTGACCACTTCGCGACAGTCTTTTGTTTCGATTTGATTTGGGAAAATGATTTGAGAAATTTCATTTGTCGGAACGGATAGAAAGTTGGGATGAACAAACGAGATTAGCAATGGTTCATCGATTACTGAGATACCTATATACAAGTTGTGTACTTGAATTTCGGATTTTTTCTTTTTCCAGAATTTATTATTTTTAAATTTTATTGCAAGTAGTGAACAATTTTTTCATTGAAAAAGTACAAGTGTCTTATTATGGTATCAAATTTGCTAGAAGTTCATAGATTTATTGTTTTGGATAGTACCTTTTTGCAATAAAAGAACTGACTGTAAATTTATTTTTTGCTTTTCTCTGATTCTCTTTCTGTGCAAAAGCCCATAATGTAGGTATATATAGAAGACAATCTTGGACAAATATATACAATAAGTGAAATGCAGTGCGATTAATAAAAGTTTGATTTACAATTATTAGTATATTGTAAGTGAGGATTGAGAATACGTAAACTTCAATAATTTAATTATATCGATATCCTATGTCGCACTTATCTACAGGATTCAACAGATGATTAATGAACTTTTTTTGGTTTATCAGGTTATCCCGAACATATTATTGTGCCAATAATTTTACTATGGATCACTCATTACTATTTATACAAAACCGATTCATTTATATTTTTTGTTACCTAATAGAGGAAAAAAGATACCAGAAGTCCTGTGTCTACTTGAAAGTCACATCTTCCACTTTGATTTTGTAAAAATGAATGTTGATCCCTTCCTGTGGGCTATTATTTTTTTTTATTTTTTGAAAATGTTATAACCCAATAACTAAACGACGGAATCATTCAAACAAATTATGGTGATATTACTAGTTAGTGGCAAGAACTATTTGCTATATGAATTTCAGTTATAATCTTATGCATTTATATAGATTTTAAGAAAAAGATACTAAGAACACTCGACACAAACTATCTATATATTAGATGTCAAGGAAGATCCGCGGTTGCCGAAGTAGGAAGTGCGCTAGAGGTGCCTACATTCTTGTATTGATTCGAATGTATATAATTATAAATTATGGTTATTTACATCAACGAATCAATACGTTGCATATTGCTAAACCAACCAAGTGAACAAATATCGATTTGAAAATTTCAAACGCTACAAATTATTCATTCTCTTTAACTATTGTCAAGTAGGTCTAAATTGTGTTAAGAATTACACGTGTACATTTTCAGGAGGATAAGTAATAGTAAACAGTCGTCAGCCGAGCTATCACCAGTCACATGAATATGTTCTACCAAGTAATTACGCAAAAATTAGTGATACCTATTACAAACAAAATTTTGATTATATTTTATATTTTAATATGACGTTGAAAAACATTTTACTTGGCATTTGCATTTTCAAAGTACTGCATGCCGAAGCTAAATACAAAAATAGCTTTATATCTGCAACGGAAAGAAATTACACACCGCAAGCCACTGCAGTGAGTATAGCTTTAATTATTATTCAATCGTGTGTCTTATTATCCAAAAATAAATAATTTGTTTTGTATTTCAAGTTGAGACTCTTAAACCATTGCTTGGAAACAAGTAGAAAAAATAGCATTGTTTTAACTAATAATAACGATAACGATTCATCTCTGTCGAATGCCTTGATCTATTCTCAAGCTCCTTTATATTTGTTTGAAATTCGTGATAAAGAAAATATTCTGAAAAACTATAAACGATTTAAAAACGTCTATAAACTCAATGAAACTCATATTAAAAAAAAGAACAGTCCTATTACGAGTGCTTATATTACTATTTCAAACGATAATACTACACGTTTTTCAAACATTTTAAGAATGTTAAGGGATTCAATTTGGTGGAATACTCAAGCTTACTTTTTTATTGACAATTTAAACTCCATAAGCGGTTGTCAGCTGGCAAGTGAATTTTTAAACATCGCATGGACTTTCAATCTTTTGTCAGTTGTGTATTTTTGTGAAGAATCAAACGACAAAATATCCTTATACACATTTAATCCATACGCAAGTATAGCTCCAAAATCGTGGAAAAAAGTGGAATCTTGCAATATTGCTGAGCCTTCTTGGACATTGTTTCAACATTTGTTAGAAGAAAATTCAAAATTTTTCGCGTATGGTAAGAGCAATTGATTTATACAATTTCATCTAATATACACATAGAACATTCTTAACATTTTGATTCTAAAATATATTTAGATACGCATATGTGCAGTAAAAATATATTTTTCGATAAGGTACAAAAATTGCATGGCTACAATTTAAAAGTACTTGTCAACAATAATCAAATAAATACCCGTTATAATAAAACGAAAGTTGGTTTTCAACGTTTTGATGGAATCCAGTATCGGATTATGTGCACTGCTTTACAATACATTAATGCAACAGTGACTGTAAAAGATTCTGCTGCAGATGGTTACATTGATAATCACGGCGAACCATATGGTTTGTTGCAAGATATAATAACAGGTAAAGTCGATATATTCATGTGGCTTTATTTTCTTCGTGATTACTGGAGAATACAGACACATTCATTTTTGGTAAACCCATTAAAAATTGTAACATTAAAAACACCACTCACGTATATGGAAAAATTAGCAACAATCTTGACTTCGAATTTCTTCATATTCTTCTTTATAACTTCTCTGATTTGTGTTATGACTTTAAAGTATATTTTCAAAATGTCAATATCGCTAGCTTTGTTAGAATTCATGCGAATATTTACTAGCACTTCAACTTCAACTCCGCCAGAAAATGTGATTACAAAAATTGTGTTGATTGCTTGCATAGTCCTAGAGTTTGCATTAAGTACTTTTGTTTTAAGCACCTTCAGTGCAATAACTACAGATAATAATAAATTTGTAACCATAGATACGCCAGAAGAATTAATCAAATCTAATCTCACCATTTTTGGATATGCAAGTTATGGAGAAATTATATGGCATGAAGAAATTCGAGATCGTTTAAATCCAATAGATCATTTGACACATTGTTATAGTCGCCTTTTACAAGGTGATCGTATAGCATGTATAACAAACAGTAATTCTGTAAAACCTATTAATACAATGTATAAAGGTATGCATGTCCCGGAAAATAATTTGGCTGAAAGAAGTTCTGGATTTATATTCGCAGAAGATTCGCCACTCATCAGTACTTTTCAATCAATTTTTATTAGATTAAACGAGAGTGGCTTTATTCGTTTAATACTTGATAGAGAATTCCAATATCAAATAAAAAAAATTTTCGACGTAAAAAATCTAATAAAAAGTTCTGAAATAGAAAAGTTCATCATTCCTTTTTGTGTTTTGATAGCAGGTTGGGTACTAGGATTGTTGGTATTATGCATTGAAATAGTTCTGTTTAAATTGATAAAATTAATAAAAAGAATAAGTTAAATAATAAAAGATGGTGATTTATGGACACGCGCATAGTAGCTTTCCACACGTTCATATAAAACATTATAGCGATTATTAGAGATATTTAGTAATTATGGTAGATGATTTCAAATCAATAGTGAGTTCAATCAAGAATGAGTTACATATATGGATATCCCGCTGCCTGCAACTAAAAATCACTACTTTTAATTAATTTGAAATTATATTATTAAAATAACGCAAATGAATTTATACGTGTAAAACTCAGTATATATATATGAATACACTTAGTGCATCGTGTTGTGTGAGTTTGTTGTTACTTTAGAGAATCGAAGATTTAACCAAATGTAATGGTAATAAAGTGAGTCAGATTCAAACCTATACGTTCTTGTTTCCCTATAGTCCCTTCTTGCAGTGCGGCGAGACTTTCGCTCCTCCGGACATCTATATATATATATATATATAT
>UCOJ01001780.1:0-21202 GCA_900474305.1 Cecidostiba fungosa
ATTTTAGCCTGATAACGTGTTTCTATGTATAATAAAACTCAACATTACAACATTACATTCAACCCTTACATTTTTTTTTAATCTCAAAAATCAAATTAGATTCGACACACATAAAATAGACAAAAAATCGTCTTTTTATTCGGCTCCCATTTAAATAGCTCATGCAATTTGCCCCCGTAGTTGGGGCAAAGTTGCACAACATGATCACTTTTTGGGCGTACAAAATAGGAACGTAAACATTCAATATATGCAGTTTAAAAATATGAAATGCATGTCTAAATACGTCTATTATATGTAACCGTTCTATATTAAATTTAAATCGATCCATGCACATATGAATAATCAATAAAGTAAAAGTGTCCAAATATGCCCCACTCTCCCCTACTACCGTAAAAAGCTCACTGATGGTAATGGATATATGAAAATCTAAAAACAAATGGATCGATACAATTATAGTCACGTAGAAGACATACCGTCATGAATTGATGAGCAATAAATATGATAGGACGTACGGTCTTAATACAATCTCTATTCAATCCTCGTAAGCCTTGAAATTACGAACTATTCTATCCTCAGTTTTCCTAGCGATATTTTCAAATTCAAACGAAAAATGCGCTTCCTCGGGTCATGGAGTTTCCTTACTTTTCTTCAACTTACCGTGTCCCTCAAGCAGCATTATTTTCTCCAAAATGACTCCAGAAGATACTCAAAGCCTCATCAAACTCGAACCGAGGGTCTTGCAAAATTATTACGCACCATAGCACACAATTACTTCAGCAACTGTACCCTAGATGTTATCTACGACTCAGCCTACGAGTTGACCTACCCTATCGATTTCACTCTCTATTTTAAGGATATAAATTTGCCCATTGTTCAGAAAACCGTGAACTTCTCGTCTGGCGGTAAACTACGCGAGAAGATCGTTGAGAAATGCACGAATTATTTCGTTTTCTTATACAATCTTCAGGACATGAAGCACATTATGGCGCAGAACACGAAAAGCAAGATAGTTATAATATCGGCAGAAAGTCCCTGGGAAGTCAAGGATTTTTTGAAGAGTCCTATGTCAAAGAATTATTTAAATCTGCTGGTCGTGGTGCATAGCACAAGTCGCAGAAATGGAGTAAGTTTTTGAAAGCACTTATTGGATTACTATACAGAACAATGAATGATACAATTGATTGTTTGAAGGATGGCTCTTATTTGCTTTATACGCACAAACTTTACGCCGAGGGCAGTGGTTCAACACAGCCGATACTACTATCTTCTTGGATAAACAACAACATGACCGTTAGAGACGTTAATCTCTTTCCTAAAAAACTAATGAATGGATTTATGGGTCATCGTTTGCTCGTATCCGCTGCTGAAAATCCGCCATTCACTATAAGAAAGTACGACACTTATTATCTTACTCATTGGACAGTGCAATAGGATGTTTCGCGAGATTACGTTAAATTATAAATTTATATCTAGACCATTATTGGGTTCAGAAGATTCAAATTGGGACGGCCTCGAAATTAGGCTTTTGAAATTATCTGCAAAGTATCTCAACTTGACTATGGAATTTACTGAAGCTCGCAGTTCTGCTCACAGGTATGTGCAAAAAGATTTTAATATGATTGCATATAGAATATAGTTAGAAAATTTTATTTAAAAAATATATATGAAAAAAATATCAAAGGACGATTGCAATGATATACGATATGTTGCAATCGTTGCTTGACATAAACCAATTACTTGTAATCATTTTTTGTTATACTCTGATACACGTGATTTTTCTTCAAAACACTATAATTAAAAACTGCAGCCAATTCACTTCATGTTTTTAAGATAACACGGAAAAGTAGTTGGTTTTATACAGTAACAAATATACCTGGTAGGTATAGCAAAAAAGTTGGTAAGTTTACTAACCTTTTTGTTATGCTTACCACATACTGTTTATTTAATATATTTAGTTTAGTTTATTAATACACGACTAATACTTATAAATGCATTATTTTCAGTCCTGTTGATGCAGTTAAAACAGACGTTTTACTCGGTTTAACTTCAGCTGCAGTGGGCGGTATTTATCTGACCCAGGAGTTAAGTGAATCTTTCGACGCAACGATGCCCCATTCAGAAGACTGTGCTGCTTTTATTTCCTTGGCATCTACTGCTTTACCAAAGTAATGTGCTATCTTATACTTAAAATTATTACAAAATTATTCTGAAAAAAAATATATTGATTCAGAAACTTTTTTAATAGATATCGAGCAATTTTGGGACCGTTTCAGCTATCAGTCTGGCTGCTCCTCTGCGCTGCCTACTTCGTTTTGATCGTACCACTATCATTTAATAGTAATTATACAGTGCTCTCACTAATAAAGCACCCTTCGGGACTGAACAACATGTTCTGGTTTGTCTTCAGTACTTATACCAATTCATTCGTTGTCAAGAATCCGCTCTTAAATTATGGGATAGCAAAGAATTCTATAACTCTTCTTCTAGGTAAGTACTTGCACTAGGTAAAATGTTTGCAATATAGCTATATAGTATAAGTATAGTTATGCACTGTGCCGTCGGGGCTACCTAATAATAAAATAAAGGATGTTCGTTTTTTTGACACATACTTAAACGTCAAACATCAATTAAATGTCAGCAAACTATTTATGGATTGTCAGGAAACAACGGGAAATTTGATGCATTCTGATACTGGTGTGGACAGTGTGATGATAGCAGTTTATCCTTCGTAGTCTACTTTTTATTCCGAACAATATAAATTAAACAGTGTCCTTAAAATTAATTGATGAGAAGGCACTTTTCGATACTCTTAAATTCTTCTATAAACTTAAAAGTTATAATAATGCAAAGCAAGCATAACTTTTAAAGAATAATAACATCTCATGCTGTAATTTATAGGTATTTATTGGATTTTTACCATCATAGTGACTGCCTGCTATACTGGCTCGATTGTCGCATTTATAACACTTCCCGTTTATCCATCTGCAATTGAAAGCGCTGCAGAATTCTTGGCTTATCGCTATCGAATCGGCACATTGGGTAAAAGAAATTATTTGATTTCTGTGTAAACATGTTTCTTCATTATTTACGTTTTCCTAGTATAGATCACAATGGATGGGAGAATTGGTTCAATATCAATACAACGGACGATCCTTTTCTTAAGTCACTTTTTCGAAAAATGGAATACGTTCCGACATTGTTGGAAGGAGTTAATAATGCGAGTCGCGCATACTTCTGGCCCTATGCATTTTTGGCTTCCAAGACCTCACTTGAATATATTATTCAGACAGATTTTGCCCCAACGTGAGTAAATTTTAGCTATAGTAAATGTTCAGAAATAAAAGCAGCAGATTTATAGGGAGATAAAAATTTACTTGTGGAAAATAGGTATTCATCTAGTGCAGAAATATTGTACAGAAATATTGTATTGTAAATCGATGTTTTAAGGAATTTTCATCCACTTTCTGTGGAGTTCTCGTGCTCAAACGTTATCATCCTCGCTTGGAAAAACTCATTTTTGTCCCTAATTGTATAATGTACTATTATTTTTTAATATGCTCATATACGTTTTATTATAACTAGATGGTCAACAAAGCGAACCCTAATGCATGTCAGTGATGAGTGCTTTGTTCGCTATAATGTCGTGCAGTTATTTCCTGCTAAATCCCTGTACACCAAATCGATGAATGGCTTCGTATCACGAGTCACTGAGACCGGCTTGCTAAACAAAATCATTAGCGACGTCGACTGGGAAATGCAGCGCGTCGCTATAATGACCAATAAACAGGTGATTGACCAAAATTATGTCGACAAGCTGGACACGTCGATTATATCAATTTATTTTTGCTTTCTAGACATTTTCTTTCCAAACATATCACTAAAATGATTGTTTGTAATTCCAGATAACGAAGTCAATCTCAAAAAAGATCCAAGTGGAAGACCGGACACTAACTGTCGAAGACACCCAAGGTATGTTTCTGATCCTTGGCTCCGGTTTTCTCATGGCTATACTTGCTCTGGTCCTTGAATCATTAAAAATTTACTTCAAAAAACGAAAGATAAAAAAAGACAGCGTAAGTGAAATAAGAGGCTCTGACTGGATGACCGAAAGACAAGAGATGATGGGTTCTTGGGTTTACAGAAAGGATGATTTTCCTGGTATACGGCATAGACCGGCCAGAGGAAGTGTGTAAAATTAAATTCTTAATAATGATAAGGCTCGCGGTAGTACCGCGACAGCAAGTAATACATTATATCAATTTTTCTGGTAAAAAATTAATGTGTTTGTATTTAATATTAAATATATAAAATTATTTATTTAAACTAGGTATAAAATTAATAGTATTTTTGTCCTACCTGCACAGTATGCTACATGCACGTTTTTTTAGAGCGTTTTCGTCCTTCTTTTTCAATTAACAATATCTGCGCATCTTGTGTTCTAATCTTTATAAAAAAAATGTTTTCTACACCGAAAAGTATCCACCTTTAAAATATAATCAGCTTTGTTTGATAAAAGTTAACAAAAACTTACAAAAGAGCATTTTATTTTTATGTTCTGTATGACATATATATGAGTGATGAGCCACCTTAAATTTTTGGTTTATGCAGAGCGCATGTTTTCTAATGCACACAGGCCAGACTTCTAATAGTTAGATTTGATTGGGCAGCGGTTTGCAAACGCGTTGGCCAACCATTGACGAATGGGCCATTGTGGTTGGTTTATTTGTTACCAGGGTATCCATGTCTGTAATTTGGGATTCAAATGCGGTGTAAAATAGAAAATTACCCTGGTAAAAAGGTTCACGAATGTTTCACGATCGTTTGGCCAATTATGGTACTGAAAAATAATAGGTCATTAGCGTGAAAAGGCAAGCATGTAGAAATACAGTATTAAATAATCTATCTTGATTTTTTCAGAATTTTTCGGCATACAGATCGTGCAAAAATTTGCTTTATAAAATTATGCAGGGCTGACACTACAAATTTTCATTAAAAAAAATGCGTCCGAGATAGCGCGTTTTAAAACTTGGTAAGCTGCTTCCTCTCAGCCGTCGTTATATTCTATATCAAACACCTGTGATACGTTTAGGGAGGAAATATATATGGATTAAAGATGATAAAATCACTTTTCGAACTAAAAAGTAGGTATCCATCTAGTGGCGGAATATTGTACATACATAAGTGTATATAGGGCGAAAGGGGAAAACCTCGTAAAATAACTCTTGACACGCTTGAAGTCAACAAATTACTTATTTCTTTTGTAACTTTTGCTGTGATAAACTTAAACAGAGTATATTTAATAGATCTCAAATATGCACTAGACAAACGATACAAAATAGTACGATTTGTTGGTGAAAGCTGGAAACACAAAAATAGCTATACTGGACGTGTGCATGTGTGTATTATACACCTAAAAACAATGTATTTCGATTCAAAACATTTCAAAACACATTTCTAACATGTTATTATGCGACAATTTCAAAAATTTCTCTTACCAAGCTTTCTCTAGGCGGAAACAATGTACTAAAATCATAGAAGCTTTGCCCAACCCAATATTGTAAAAGACTGTATAAGAAGTGTATATAACAATTAAAATTATTGTTAATAATATATATTCTTTAAGTAATATCAAAATGTTAACTGGAAAGGATAGGTCTAGTTTTACCAGCATATGATAGGGAATTTTTGTTATACAATTACCAAAGATCGGTACGACAGTGATTTTACTGCAGTTGGTATACCATATTACCGGCATTTCAGAGTTCAAAAAAATCTGTGCTTTTTCGAATACAATCCATATGGAGGATTTAAAAAGGATTGACTTAAGGTATATTAACAATTATTTGACATTTTAAGAGAGAAATATTTTATCAATAGCTTTACTGAATCATGGTAGAATACAATACATATAATTTATATACGTAAATATATTTTTAGACAACGATTTCGAATATACCAAGTTTCGACAAGCATTTTACAGTATAGTAATCAAGAGATATTTTAAGAATGAAGAACCTGCAATCCTATAAATATATTTTACGAGCTATATTTTTTATCGACGTAAACTTTTAAGGCATCCAGTGACCTATGATAACAAAAAGCGAACGATTTCGTCGTAGACACTGCGATTCTTGGAAAAATCCGTCTTGTCCAATAAATTACTTTCTTCCTCGATGACATAGTTCTGAAAAGGTGTTTAAAAATCATGCAAAGGCTTGCAAACATCAGACATTTAAGAACATGATCTAGGACAAATTATTGTTTATAAATTTTATGAATTATTTTAATGTTGTATTACTTACTAGCTTGTCACCTTCGTCAAGCACTTTGTTGCAATCATGAAGAGTTCCACTTAAATAAAAAGGCGGATCTTGCGTGCCATGTAAAATCAATTTTGAATCACGAATAGTTCCAGTATTATTTTTTGGTCCAGTCTAAGAAAAAATGCAGAATTTTTCATCAACGTTAACGAAAAAATTTAAACTATCAACGATAGAGCTTATAGCAGAGTTCATAACATAACATCATTACAAACCTCGTCTGTGACATCCAAGGACCAAGTTCCCTTTGGATCTTCGCCCCAAGTGGCTACCGACATAAATTTCCATTTTACAAAACCATCGGTCGAATCGTCAAATTGCCTCGTACCAAGTAGTTGAACCCTCGTACCTGATAAGCAACACAATACAATAAAATCCTTAACTTTCATTATAAACGCTTTCAAATTATAAATGCGCAGAGCAAAATAATATTGCGTATAAACATTTTATGCGAAGGAAAAATCTGGAAAAAAATTCTCGCCACACAGAGGAATGTCAAATACAAAAAGACAGCATCAGGATTACAATCCTAGGGAGAAAAGGAAAAACGTGCTTGAACAAGAGAATAGCGTGGAAGGAAGCGCAGTGGAGCGTTGTGACAACGTACCCGAGGGTGCTGTCAAATGCATCTGAAGAGCGCCGCGAAGCGTATATTCGACATTTGTCTCGACTTGTACATGCTCCAGGTAGTGGATTTCGTTGGCTGTACCGGCACAGCCGTCCGCCTCAAATTGCACCCTTAGCGGCAGACCGTAACTTACTTCGCGGACGGCCCTGTGAATATTAAACCGACCACTTCAAATGTCAAAATGTCTACTTGCCAAGCCTCGTTAACTTATTATAAATATACCCTAGCTTGAATATGATTTATGTGTATTATAACTTAGTGTTTCGTGATTTACAAGTGAAAACGGACTTTTGTATTTAGTTTCGAATTAGCATTTGGATTTAAAAAAATTTTCAAGGCTTATATATACGTTTATGCTTTTGAAAGAATATTAATAAAGCGCTCACCACGCAGCAGCCGGAACTTGGCAAATGAACTTCTCCGACACACTCGTCCAATTAGAACTTGCCAATACTAAACTATGCGCGTCCATCAGGCCAAAGCCGAATCTTGGATTGAACCAAAGTCCAGCTGCATTTCTGAACCAGCCTGGATTATTTCTGCAACAGAACAATGAGAGCGGAAAATAACGATTCGACTTTTGTGTTACGTTTCAAATTTTCTTACTTCAACGGATCGTGTTTGGAGGTATATGTTACGAGATGCTGTACATCTCTCCAGGTCAAATTTTTGCTGAAACGTGAAAACAACACAGTTAATTATTGGTAATCGAATACCATCATTTTTAATGATTTTATAGTAAGGTTCAAGTGAACGATTAGTAATTTTTACTTGACTTGTAAGGCTAAGGCTAGGATTCCAGCTGCAAGTGGAGCTGAGGCCGATGTTCCAGTATGGCTGGTTGTGCAGCTATTTTTCAAATCAGTCGTCGCCTAAAAAAATTCAGTTTAGGTTATAAACATTGCCAACCGACGATGAAATGATTTATTTTACGAAGTTAAAATTGAAACATTGAGAGAGTTATTACAAAAAGGACATTCTTTTATTTCTTTTAAGTACTTTCATCACCCATGATAATTAAACATGTGAGAATATTGTGAGCATAACTTTCAGGCTTTACTGATTTGATCTATTCATAGAAAAAATTACTAATACCAAAGGTATGATTAGAAACGATACAGTTACCACATCAGGCTACGACATAAAGAACGGTATATACACATCGAGCATCACGAATGAAGAAGCGAGAGCTAATTACGAGATGCGAAAAGGCGTATGAATGACGATGATCGGTGATCGATGACGATGAGCGATGGTAAACAAGTGACTGGACTGACTATCATCTGGTCTTGGAAGAAGCCGCCGCTGTAGGTGGTGGCAAGATTGGCCGGGCACTTCTCGCCGTACCAGGGAAATTTACCAGTCTGACTGGCCGATCCGATGGTTATGGTGTAGATGCTGCCGACGTAGCCGTCGCAGCCGCAGTCGTCGTTCTTGGAACCACCATTGCCCGATGCCCATACGTAGATGCTTCCTCGGCCATCGCGACCCTAAAATCTCGCACACCAAAGACTCTGATTATGACGTTGGCTGTAATTTTGATGCGTTCGCAGTAAAACGGCATAATGAGAAGACATTGTTATATAAGTACTCCTTTGATGCTTCAAGGTAGTATAACAAGGAGCACCTTGAGGCACTTTCGTCAGAGAAGAATTATGAGAAAATTAGAGCTCCTTTTATGCTCTATAAAAAAAAATGGTTGATGGACGTACATTATACTCCTAATTTTCCCTACCCTTATAAAAGGCAATTCTAATTTCGAGCAAAATTTTTAAATCCCAGTCAGCTTATATAGTTGGACATTTTTCAAGCTATCCGAATTTATTAATTCTTTATCTTATTAATTTTCAAAATAACAACCCATTATATCCGATTAGATAAAACACATCCGATCGGACTAATACACTCTGATATACGTTTGAAAATAAAAGCAATAATATAATACCTCACGAATGCCTCTCTCGAGGGCCTCGGAAGCGAGTCTACCCGGAGTATCGAGGCTTTTGCCGTCATCCGGTGGTCCCCAGGAGGCCGTGTAAATGTCGACTAGATCGACCCGGTAGCCTAACGCCTCGGCCTCGATACGATCGTTGACGATGCCGTCGAGCATTTTGATGCCGCCAATACTGGCCTCGAATGCCACTCCCACACCGCACTTCCGATTGTCTGCCTCCATGGCAATTTCACCGGCGCACCTCGTTCCGTGTCCGTTCGCTTCTTGGAGTCAAAGCAACGTTTCAACGTTGAAGATTATTAATTTTGCGATTTTTTTTAATTTTTATACGTTCGTTCAATTTATTTCACGTTAATTTATAACGTGATCTCATCGAGCACACGCGTATAGTTCTTGTGACTCGTAAGCTATATATATATAAGTAATATATACCTGGCTCTTCGTATCTCGGCATAGGATCTTCATCGTGATCGGTCACGTCGTAGCTAATCTCCGGGTCCTTGAGCAGAGAGAAATCCAACGAGCCTCTTATCATTATTTTCATTAAATTAATCCAAGACCATTAAACGCGCGGGACTCACGTAGTTGGCGCGTAGATCCTCGTGGGTATACTCAAGTCCGTCGTCCAGAACTGCGATCCTGACGCCTCGGCCGGTGATACCGAGCTTGTAGACTGGCAGAACGTTTAGATCAATCGTCCTGGGCTGAATCGCTTCCTCCTCTGTCTTCCTTTGGTCCAGCTGTACACATAGCAGCATTATTTCAGAGACTGCTTTGACAATTGCAACTATATAGGGTGAGCTTATTGTGACTTCGACTTATAGAGAAATCTCGATTGAAAAAGTATATAACAGAGGGTAAAGCTTCTCTCACATATCGTTACCAGATACCATTCTTGATCCCAGAGCTCGTCGTTGAAGGCGCGCTGCGATAGCTTCCTTCTGTTGGGCTGCACGGCTAGAGTGAAGTCTTCGATTGAAAAAGGATCGAGGTCGTCTAGGTAGCCTCGTTTTGTACGTCTTACGGATCTTTGCTGGTCTGCCCATAGTATCTGTTAGGGTATGCGAAGTATATATGTTATAACTTTCGGTCATATTTTGAACCGAAATTTGTGTATTAATTACGATTTTATTATTTTATTACAAGACACAGTAATTTATCATCATCGTGAATACAGAACCTAAACTATACTCTTTTTCGTTTTCTTTCTAACGCTCGATATGGTTACTGGTAATATACAGGTGGGCCCGTTGTTCCAATAAATATTAGCAGGGAAACCCGAGCCCAGATTGTAATTCGTCATGAGTATCTTATAGGGAAAAGTGTTTGAAATTTCTAGATATTCCCTGCAAAAATAATCTCATTTGCTTGTAACATTTTATACTTTTTATACTTTTGTACGCATAGTATAATAGATACGCCATTAACAATATTTTTCAAGTCGAAACCGTATTTCCAGTTTAAGATTTATTGAGCAACGAAGCCGTGGTTTCCTCCCCGTTTAGTAACTGTATCGAGTGTATGAACGAATCTTAACAATCCAAGCTCATTCTCTGATTGATAACTGTTATAAGATAATTAATAGATATACTGTCATGAAAGAAAGATCATTACACCAGAATCTAATAAATATCGAATGAAGACCATAAATAAAATAATCATTCCATACCTTGGCACGACTCCTCAAGTTGTTCACAGCATAAGGCATGCCCCTCTTCTTATACCGAACACCGTCTTTCGCTCGCCACAAGTAGGTATCCTTGAACCCGAGTACCTGCGACACAGACGAAAATCAGAAAAACAATCTCGGAAATAAGACAAAAGTATAAACATTATACACAAGAAGTAGCCTATAATACTGTCGTCCCGCTCGAGCGTATCATTTTTCTCGACGAGAGCTAGCGAAGCTTTGATGTATGCCGGCCGAGCCGATAAATCCCGAGGATGGAGCTTGCGCAAAGTCGTCCTCCTCGTCCTCGTCGAGGAAAACGAGGATAAATGGCTGCAAAGTCATTACTCGGTGATCAGAGCCGACGATCCATCTTATCGGTATTCAGATTGCGTCTGGCGCGGAATAGAAGTCGGCAGCGCATCGGGGGTGGAGAGTATATAGCTACACCGGCATCTTAGGCACTGTAGCTATATGTATACAGCTGTGTGCTCCAAGATTCGAAATGGCCTGGCCGTATTTTCGGCCGACTCAGGGGGAGAAGGGAGAGAAGAGAGGATCGGGGCTATTTTCGCAGTCCATTTGTTTTGATCGGATTTCCAACTGTCTGCTGTAATCCCTCGAGCTCCGCTAAGCTCCTGCCCTCCGATGAAAAGCCCTAACTATGTATATATACGTATACATATATTCCTCGCACGATCGCTCGCGCGACGCTCCTCAATTAACCAAATATCCTGCTACGCTCCTGATTTTCTTATCGGATTGCGATACCGTTCGATCCGACGAGAGCCGTTTGGAAATTCACTTTTAACGTGCTCTCGACGCTATACATCGAGCGAAGCTGTGACACAGCAGAGATACACGAGACGAGAAAGAGAGACGTGTCTGACGTCTGTCAAGCCGTGTAACGTCCAGTTCATTATATTGCACACCCCGAGCGGTTCGCTTGTCTCGCCGTTTATTTCAATTATACACTGCCGAACGCCGATGCTGAATCAGCCCTCTCATCTCGTTGCAACTTTTATCCTCGCACGCGTTTTTATAATAACGTCTACATATTAGTGTGTGTATTTGAAACTTTCCGAGATAACTCCTTTGGTGACTATGACGGCGCTGATTTTCGTTTTAATTAGCGCGGGTGGAAAAGTTTCCACGCGTTATTTGCAGCGACGTCTGACTGCAGCCGGACCCTATCTACTGTCGCGTTGATTGAGTATAAAGCTGGAGAATTTATTTTCTTTTTTCGCGCGAGAGGCTTGCTTCGTACGTTTTTAATTCTTCACGCTGTGTGTGTACATATATATTTTATGCATCAAATGTACTTTCGAGTTTAACATAATTATTATTCATACCTCATCGTTCCAAACAGGATAATAATATGCTACGATATAGCGAAATCTACGTATGCTAATTACTCGTGAAAGAGAATCTAGTCAAGTATTCGCAATAAGCCATAGGTTAAAAAGCTAACCGACGAAATGTTATATAATAACGGGAGCATCGAATCGATAAGCTCTCACTGATTTATTTCTAAAATACACATACGCATATACAGCTGTTTACCGAAGGCTCGTTTCCGAGCACTTGAACCGACGCTTCTTCCTCTCTCGCGCAATTGTTTTCCATTATACCGCCGCTCTTTCGAGTGCACAGCTCGAGTCAACCAAGTAGTTATCTCAGCATAATTAGTTTAAACTTACGCGCGCGCGAAACCGCATTAGAATTTACAAAGCCTACGATTATGCGTTTATACCGCACGTATATACGTTTAACGTGCGCATAGAGAGGGAGTGTAAACCGCAAAAACTTTCGCACAGCTTTCGCTGTATAAAGTCGCATCATTTGCAAAAATAACAGAATAAGCTCTGCTGGATGGAGTTGATAATAAGAGCCGTAAACAATACGGCGTGTGCTTCTCGGCGAAATAGATGCGGCTACGCAATGCGCGCGGATTGCGGTCGACCGCAGCCCGACGCGACGGATATACAGCTGCCGTGAGTGGCTGGGCTTAGGCCACGGCTGCGCTGCATCGCTTAATCTCGCGATAATTGTTACTCGGCCGACACTTTGTCGGCCCTTTCTCAAAGGAACTATATGTGCACTTCGTATATCGGAAAACTTCGTTTCTGTTATGTGACTCTTCTGGGGGGAGAATTGAGTTGTTGATGCGGTGAGGGGAGTTTGGGCGCATTGATTTCGATGAGTGTTTGTAGACGATCAGTAGGTTTAGACGTTACGATCGCTCCGTCTTCTTGAGGACTTCTATTAGTCGTCTGATTGGTCGGTTAGAAAAGGGCGCGTTTGCCGATCGATTTTGAATTCGAATTTGTACTTAACCTTAAAAAGAGAAACATTAGAATAAATTGAAACACGCGGAGGGCGTCTATAGTCGCTAGTTGGAGAAAAAAAAACTTCAAGGACGAGCAAAGTGAACCTAGCTCACGAAATATTGTATGCCTCGACAAGTAATGTTCATGGAAATTCAGGAAATCGATATTTTTTTCTGAAACCGCTTATAGAATTACATTTTACCGACAATAAATATACCAAAATCTCGATCAATCATGGCTCTAATAAAAGAAGAACATAAAAACTGACGAACAGCCTTGCGAGAGTTCCATTTTTTTCCCACGAATGAGTTGCGTAATATAGTATACAGGAGCACCTGAAGCAATTTTATTATACTCCACTACTACATAAGTATGCTTATGCAATTCTATTGTATATACGCATAAGTTTATCACGGCGTGGCGATACAATTTCACCGCCAACATCACGTATACTTTGATGCGGACTAACTATTTCAACGGTACGAAATACATTGTTCCAGACATATCGAGCCGCGATATCCGGCCAAATTGCCGGGAATGACGTCAAGCGTGAAAATACCATGTCGCACACGAAGCATATGTCGGGGATGATTTTTTTTTTTTGTTATCCGACGCGTCGCTTGACGACATCGCCGTGCATATACACACCAGCAGTAGCGGAAGTTTCAAGCATATGTCGTCGCGCACTCGAATGTTTGAACAAGTCTCGAGGATGAATTGACCCATCGTTATCAGATCTATAATCCCACGCGCGAGCGGAGCACGTGCCCGTTGTATATTTTGTCTCGTCGAGGACGAGTATAAGCTATATGTGTGTGAGTGTGTGGTGTGAGAGAAAGAGAGTGGAAAAAACGACCGATTTTTAGTACGTGTTGGTGGAGTTCTCGCGTGAGTGGAAAATTGGTTTTTGGCGCGATGCAGTAGCTATTTTCGTCGCGAGCGATATTTTCATTTTTATTACTGTGAGATAAGATATGGGCAGATGATGCGGGGGAGCAGCGAAACAAGTGGAAGACGTGGATTTTTATCAGGCGTCCTGAAGTACACGAAAAAATTAGATTTTTGGTTACCCTTAGTACTTGGTATAAGTATCACAAAAAACTTTGTCACTTACCAAGTGTTTTTGCTACTGTTCTGGATCATTTTTTTCCGTGTAACCGGTAAAAAATCGTAAAGGCATTGATTCTCTAAAAAAACATAAACTGATGCGTACACTGATAGAAACTGTGAGTAAAAATTACTTAGTTCGATCGAGCATGAATCGCTAATTTTTGGTTGAGTAAAGTTTGCTTAACTGCTAAGCAGGAAATGCCCAAAAATCGAGCTAGATAAATTAACCTCGACGACTTCCCAGCAGATCACACGTTGGCCGAATAGTTAAGACGCTTGCCTGATTCTTATACCTTTTTCAACGTTCATTTGTTATTACTCATTGAAAACATTTCAACTCACTGTTCCCGCCAGGTTCTCGCGCGACGATTTAATCGAAAATTATATAACTCTTTGAGTAAATGTTGCTCGGCAAGTTTTTACTCGACTGCGCGCAATATTTGCTCGCAGTTTCTACCCGCGTAGCTCGTTAACTTTTTACTAGTACACATATTATCTACCAGCTTTATTGAAAAAAGAAAAAGAAAAAGAAAATTGAAACTCACGGGACCGACGTGTGTGTAGCCCGATCTGAGAGCCAGCAGCGAAGCGACTTCGGGACCACCTTCCAGTCTCACGACCCATTCGTCCGGCTCGGTGTACCGGCTGTGCTGTCTCTGCTTCTCACGTTCCTGCTGGTCCACCGTGTTGCACTCCTTGCAATTCAAGACAAAGATGTAGCAGTAGTACAGCGCCAACTTCCGGTAGGACTGGGAAAGCCTGTACACGGGTCACATGCGTTATGAATAGAATTTTTTAATCAACGCAAAGAATAACATTACTTGTTCATCGATGATGCAGCTCTGGACAACAGCAGCAGCAGCGAACTGAGCAGAGAAATAAGCTGGCGCACACACGAGGCGGCTCACGAGCGAAGCAAGACTGACAGAGCTGTAACACGCGAGTGACCGGGTCGGGCTGGCTCGCGCTCGCGACAATTAGCCTTTTTTCCTCTCCATCCTTTTCCTACTGTCAAGCGCGCGCGGCGAAGAAAGTCGGCAGTCCCCCACCCGCTCCCTATCGCTGCGATTGGTCGTTCCCGCAACAACAGTCAACACATCTTTCGATCCTCGCACCTACTCCGCTGCAGCCACTGTCGCTGTTGCTGCTGCTGCTGCTGCTTCTGTTCTACCTATACACATAGAGAGTGCAGAGAGGAAGAATCGAGGTGGGGATCGACCTCGAATCCTCAAAAACCAAGCCTCCCCTACTCCCTCCCCCGCGCGCCCTTTATCTCTCGAGACACACTGCTATAGGAGAGAAAGCGCTTTGTGGATATTATAATACTATCGCTCGGGCGCGCACCAAACTCCGCGTGTGTGTGTGGTGTATATACACATTTATATACACATTCCCTAATAGAGCGCGACCTATTAAATGATTAATCGCCGTCGTCGCGCGCGGTTTAGGCCTTAATTCGCGAGGGAAAATCGATCGAGCTCCGCTGAAAAGAAAGAGAGGGTGAGGGGCTTGCGGCTGAAAGTGTGCCAAAGGCGGCCGGTAATTATGCCGAATGAATGTGCGAGAAGCATAAAGCCAAGCGAATTGCTCGTACGAGTGTACCTATACTCTGACTCACCTCGCGTATACTTTGAAAACGTATAATACATTATATAAAATAATCTCTCGATATTACATAGTAGGATCGCTTGATAGGACATCGCAGCCGTCGAGCAAACTCTCCGCGCGTATACCGAGAGAGGACGAATGTCGCCGTCGTCGCGCGCGCGCGCGGAGGCTATGGGATTTTCTCGAGGGCGCACATATATAGTATAGGATATAGAGCGACATATGTGCAGAATGGCTGGGCTATTTAGCGCATCTGCAGCCTCGGACTTGAGGGAGTATATGGCTGCAGAGAGAGGCAAAATCGGAGATTTGCCATTCTCTCGGCGAGCTTGACCGATGAGAGCTGCCGCAGACATTCTCTATATATGTATCTACAGTATGCGAACCATAATACCGAGTGTTTTTCATTGCTGCGCACCGCGGCTCAAATTATTTTGCGCAATTTTACATGAAACTATATACTTGGCTTTTATTAATGCTGATTATCGGGGCAAGCTCGGATAGAATATGAATTATCCATCAGCGGAATGATTAATCATGATAGTTTGCGCTGTAACGTTGTTGTGTATGCATCAACAAAGCGGGCTTTTGTATTATAGCTGTTGTTATCATGGAAACTTTTGCTATATTTAACAATCAAATTATTTACTATTCAATGAGCTATTATTCTCTATCGCATCTGCCTGCAGGATGCAGTTAACAGTATCTTTCTGTACAAATCGTAAAATTTTACCTCTGTTAACAACACCTCTTCTCACGATTTTTTTTTTCAACTTTCGCGTTTAATACACATCTCTTGCGTGCAATGGTGACCTGATTTTGTAGTTTGATAAAATAAAGAGCAAAGGAGAAGTAATAAAAAGTCATAAAATATTGTCAGTACAATCTCTCTCACAGTACATAAAATTTTCCCCAGTCGCTGGAAACTGTATTATATACATATAGTTGAATTCATGCAGTGCAAACTGCGCAGCTTCTCTCGCTAATGAACGAGCAGCGTTTCAGCTATTTCAGTTAATTACAAAGTTTTTCTATTGCGCAGCCTTGTTTACACTTGTATTATATACATATAACTACTGTACCTACATATATATATATACATATCGGAAGATTTCGTCGGGAATCATGATGCCGAAATGGGGGAATGAAAATGGGACGCAAAGTTCAGACAACTACGCGAAACACGATTATCGCGCGCGAAAGCCGCCGCGCTGTGTGCTATATATATTGGTACTGTTGTTGTCTCTCTCGCGCTTTTAGACAAACGCTCGTTTTGCTAATGCAAATTTAGTGCATTCAATATGCCTCTGCCGTTTCACCGGTTTCATATCTTTTAAATCAATTGCCAGCCTCGGATAAATTACCATTAGTCGCGCGCTAATTCCTCCCCATATATATAGCTACTCTGTATCTTTCTCTCTCTCTCTCGTGTACACACCACTGCGCAGTTACAAGCTATAACGATTATGTCTCGTAACGTTACACCCTCATACCGTTGCAATTATTCCGGGACGATTACTGTTTTAATCACAAAAGCTTCCGAGACTCGAGATATCATTAGAATTGTTTACGCCGTTTTACGAGTAAAAAATGTAAGTACTATACTATATGGCTTGTCCGGTAATCCTTTTCCAATTCCGCATATGTTTGTTATTCTCGCAACATCACAAACTCGTGTATGCACGAGAGCTGCCCACGGGTATAGAATTGAATTTTAGAACTAATGAAACTATACCTACGAGCTTTTCAACTATGCAGAGGGAGTGAACATTTATTTGCGCACAAAACACATCGCGAGTTTGAAACAAAGGCTGAACACGAAAATCGATGAAATCGTTTTCTACCCCAACTATTTATAGAGCTGCATAATCAATAAATCCTCGATTTGGTATGCACTATGTGAGGAAATATTTTTAAAATCGGGAGTTAGAGAAGTCAGAAAATGGCCAATTGTCAAAAAAAAAGATACACACCTATTTGTAGGCCGATTTTTCTTTGATACGAAAATTAGCCATTATTCGGGTGCAAACGGGAAAAGTGGGATTGAAGAATATGAGAAAAGAGCTACAATTTAAAAAGAAAATTCAAAAATGACTGTTTAGGTAAAAAGTTGTCTGCGATTAAAAAACACTTTTTCGTGATTTTTTGCTATTAAATCGTAGACAATTTTTTATCTAAGCAACCATTTTTAATGAACCATTTTTTTTAATTGAAACTCTTTTCCCGTACTCTGACCCTAGTGATGTGCATTTTCCTTTTGCGTCCCCGCAGACATTGAGTACATGACATTTTTTTCCTGTGCGTTCCACTGGTTTTTTGTACTTTGTACGACACAATGAACAATAAAAATCGTTCTAGAATAAGGTGTGATACCATTTTGAAAATTTGCCAGTTTCTGACCCCTCTGTCTGCCGATTTTAAAAAGATTTACTCATATACCTATATACTAAGTAGTTGCATAATATACATATCGGCAAAAGAGTAGAGTCGAGCAAAATTTTTGCATAATAACTACGCGGGTACTCAATTAAGATCAGGCGAATTATTGCGAGCCGTGTGATTAATGACGCTGAAAATTCAAGCTATCCAGCGGATATTTGCATAGGGTATCGATGAATCAGTGTCAAGATGAGTTAGTTGCTCGCCGAGAGTCCGCGCGCCGGTGGTTAATCAAAGCATAATCAGCGCGATATCTAACGGATTCCAAAAACGTCGCTAAAAAAAGTCTCCATAAACAAACAATCTAGATAGACGAAACAAAAACAAAAAAAAAAAAAAAAATAAGAAGAAGCAGAAGCAGCGGAGTGTTCATCTGAAAATTGCAAGGGGCAGATTGAACGAGCGAGATGGAAGAGGTGAAAACCCGGAGAGAAGAGTCTCATTAGCGCGTCGTGGCGGCGATCAGAAACCAGAGCTAGAGTAGCAGCAGCTGTAGCAGCAGCTCGTCGCTGATGCGGATACAGCGTCGACCAAGAAAGCGAATATCGGGTATCTTGTTATCCCAGGGGCACCGCGGGGCGATGCATCTCCCTCTCGTTCTCTTCCTCCCGCATAAGATTTATACGCGATCGGACAGATTTTCCTCAAAGCTGATATACTCGCAAGCAGCTCTCTATATATCTGTATAGGCGGACACTGCTGTGCGCGGATTGCGGAAAAATGTGGCAAGGCGTGCGAGATTGTACTACTCTTCCACGCGCGCACACGTCTTGTAGACAGCTGCGCCAAGCAGTCTACTGCTGCTCTGGCTCTAATTAACTCGCTGCTGCTGCTGCTGCTGCTACTGCACGCGGATCTACATACACGCGCGAGCTTCGCTGCAAGTGGAAATGCTGCTGCTGCTGCTGCTGCTACTATGGAGTATATTTTGCCGGGGAGTTCTGATTATATTTTGTCTGGGTTGCTCGGGAATTTTTGTTTTGAGATGAAAGCGGCTTTTCCGACGAGAAAATTTCTAGAAAAATGTTGGGTGATTGTTGCTATTCTTTTGTTTTCTTATATTTTTTAATAAGCAACGCTCAGGCTGCCACAATAAAAGGCAAAGCTGCTGGAATAAAGGTAACATTTTGTATGATTACTATCTGCATTAGTATAGCTCGTGTGAAAAATAAAGAACACGGCTTGAGCAAGGATGAATAATTTTGGGAATGTACCCATAACTAATAGTTATTTTGTAATGAAAATCCACACAAAAAAATGTTCACTGATTCAGAAATTTGACTGGAGCTCTTTTTCGAACACAAGAATAATGAATTCGAATCTGTGAATCGTACATGGTTTCCTCGAAATCAACGGATTTTAATCTATTTCGTGCTTAATATATTTCGTCGAGAATAATAAGATTTGCGTGTTTTATACATTTTCAGCGAATTTTACTGCATTTTCAATATACTTACAGCTTTTAATAAGAGCGGTTATTTCAACGAATTTTTGGTCAAATTGAAGGCTTTCACATACATGTTGTATTAAAACGTACCTACATTTGAATTAACCTTTCACGAAATGAATTTTGTATTTAAAACAAATACCCATATTGTTTTTAATTATTTTGAAATACTTATTTATAAGAAGCATTATGACGATAAAATTATTTTAAAGAATTAGGAAACACTTACTTTTAAACTAAAGACCCTTCACAAAATCAAGAGTCTCCATACTTCTAGTCATGGTATCGTCTCGAAAAATGTTTTCACACTATCCTCTCGGTCTTGTTTTAAAATTCAAGACAAGATCAACGATACTCTTGCAGTCCCGGTCTATTTACTTAATTTTGCTCCAAATACATTTTTCCGCTCACAAGACTTACAAAAAAAGACGACCGAAGCTTCAACAAGACTCTTTTTTCTCTCTCACACGTGCATACAACACTAACTATCCAAAATTTCACAGGGCCAACACGCGAACCGCATGCAAATATGACTATTAAAAAAAAGGAAAGCCATTGTTTCTTCAAACTTGTGCAACGAGCGCGAATATCTGGAATGGAAGTCCGCAGTAGCCGCTAAAGCCCGAGCGGGCGTGACATCTGGCGCTCGACTCTGCGGCTTTCCATTCGAATGAGCCAGCTGCAGTAGGAGTAGGTATAGGTGCAGTCCGTCGCGGCTAGGATTAAATAAAGAAGGAATAAGTAAAAGCTGACTGGACCGGCACAGCTGTCTCGGTCCGGCTTATATTATATGTACATATAGATATATATGTATTATCCACAAATTGTAAATCGAATACAATCGGGAGAACGAGCAACGCGATGAGCTGCATACGTTCGGCGAAAAGTAATTATATAGGCGACCGAGCCGAGTTTCGAGTTTCAGTCACGTGCGCCCGATAAATTAGCGAGAGCAAGTTGATTAACTTCGCTGCGTCGTATTGAGGTGAGATTTTCCTTTAGTTTTTTTTTAATCATAATGACGTTTGTTTCGATCGTCTTAACTTTAACAATTTAAACAAATACTGCGATTTCTGTGCTCAAAGCCATATCGAATTCCTGTAAAAACACGAGCAAGCGTCTCATTTCCATTCGCGTAGTGAATATAAAAACGTTTCTAATCTCGTTTTTATTACAAAATCGTAAAATAAAAAAGCCTGCTAATATAATTATATACTCATTTTTCAAACATATAATATGTGAAAATCCTCGATTGACCGGAAACAACCAAACTTTTTCTACACCTGTTAGTATTACTATTGAAAAGGGAGTTTACTGGCCTGTTTATATATTGATCCACAAATGTAGGCAAAATTTTCAATATGAAAAAAAATCTTTCAAAATGGATGCACCAACGTTAAAAATGTTCGCTTAACGTGTCGATTTCTACCAGGGTCCTGTCTAAGCTAAAAATAGAAAGAAACTTGTAAATAAAATTGATTTTACTAAGTAGTCAATCGATTTTGACTTTCAACCTAGGTGAGTTTTAGAACGAACATGAATTCTAACTAGTCAGTATTGTTAGTAGATGCTGTCATGCGTAAATCATTATGTCAGCCAATTTTGTAATGTATCAAATAATGATATTAAAAAATAGTCTGTTTAAAATTTGCTTTATAATGTTTATTATACACGTCGAATCGAAACACCGAAATAGC
>UCOJ01001781.1:0-21499 GCA_900474305.1 Cecidostiba fungosa
CACACACACACACACATACACACACACACACACACACACAAGCGCGCACACGTATACAGATACACTGCCGAGCAGATTGAAGCCTCAAAGGTATGCTGAAAAATTCATAAAGTCCTCGCTCCTTTCTTTTAGCTCCGACCCGATGAGCTCGCCCGCACGTGTATTATATATGTATATACGTATATAGATCCTCGTGAGAATTTCATGCGAGCGAATTGCACAACGAACGACGATCCTCGCTCTCGCACACTACAGGTGCGAGAGGCGTCTTTTTTTATACATGCCGTGATTTTTCTCTTCGCAACAGCCGAGCCGACTGTGTTGCAGCATAAATATATGTCGCCAGCTATTTTTCTCGGGATGCTATACTCATTATTGAGGGGAGAAAATTAACCGAGTACATGTACATGATATATCCATGCTCTATACGAGAGACACACGTGTCGGTTTATCTTTAGCCTCGTAAAGAATTCATGCAAGCTCGCATGCGTCATCGATTCGATCCTGGATTCGGAAAGTTTTTGGACACGCGGACGCAACATCTAATATTACACTGACGAATTTGAACGACCTTCCAGTGACACGAGCACGTTGTGCTCGTAAAGCGGGCGAAATCTGTATACATATAGAAGTCGCACATATATACGTATATATGTGAGAAGATCGCGCGCGCGTGAAACGTCGGGTATCAGCGAAACCGTTTGATCGCGTCGTCGTGTGCTATACGTAGACGCGTCGAAAATTTGCATGGTCGTGCGGGAAATGCCGCGCACAGGGAGATGGAAACACAGAGAGGGAATGGCGGAAACGTCGTCGTTGCTGTAGTATATATAGAGTTCACGTTCAGCTGCAACAGCGGCAGTAGCACGTACGCTCTCTCGGATGCATAGAATTTTACAATAGATACGTTTTCGGCTCTCGCGGTATTATGCATCTGTGCGAGTGTGGCTCTCGTCGCGTTGTTGCCGTTGTTGATACTGCCACTGGGAGACGATATGAGACGTATAAGTATAACGCGAGGTATGAGTATCCACGCGGTTTATATGCATCAGCGCGTGCGGCGAATCGATGCGGATGAATATTCGAGTTGAGGATGACATGCGTTACTACTGACACTCGTAGTGATATATAATCGAAAAGAATAATCTCGTCGGGAAAAGAGACATCCAATTAGTCTTCCAGCTCATGAATTTGATCGTTATATATTCGCAGCCGCCATCACCGGGAATGAATCTTATCATCTCCAGCCGCTGCTGCGACGTTATGAATAATCCAAAAGAAACGCGACGCTGGATGCGGGCTGGGACGACAACAATGACAAAAGCGCTTCTCTATTTTTTCTAGAAATAACACGAGTCGCCGAGGTATATTCGCCCGTGAAGAGATAACAGGACGCGGCGGCGGTAGCCGACTGAAAGCTATTCTACGAGTGGCGTTGTAAAACAATGAGGAAGCAGAGGGAGAGAGAAACGCCCGGGATTTTCTTCGAGTTAATTAGCAGAATCTTGGCGGGGCATCCTCTCATTTGAAAACTCGCGAGAGCGGCTAGAGAGTTATAGCACCTCAATTTCAACCGCGAACAATCGTCGGAAAGTTGAACGAGCTTTCTTGTCCTCTTTTTTTTCGTGAGCTTTCATCCCCCGCTTTTCAAAGAAATCTCATCCTCCTCGTCGCAAAGCAATGAGTGGAACATGGTCTTCCTCGTCCGACCGACTGCGCGACTTATTCTCCTGTATACTTTTAGACGAGTGGGACTACTAGATGATGGTTAACGGAAAAGAGGCGAGTCGAGCACAGTTTTGGCTAATTGAATTTCTCTCTCTCTCTCTCCGAGGCAACGGAAAAACCGAATGTTCGAGTGCCATTTTCCGCGCGGTCACATTAATGTGACACACGTATTATACTCGTCGCGGCTTATACGTCCCGAAAAGCTCTGAAAAATTGATGAGTCTCCGGGTGTGCGATTAATTCACGTTGGACAATCGCGAGAACCGATGACTGATTCATCGACCTGAATGATTGATACAGTAATTCAACCTCTGACCCCAATGTTTGCGATCGTTTAAGTTTGAAGCGAAAAAAAAATTGATAGACCCTCGCTCGTGAGGGAAAATTAAGTTGCACGAGTTTGCGGGGGATAAAAGCAAGCGAACGATGTGTTGTAGCGGCGTGGAATTTACGATTCGCGAGGTTTTTAATCTAAACTTTGCGAGAAAGTGGATCGATCGATCGCGCGGTGGAAATTTTTAATTTTCCCGCCGCTCGTGTATGCCTGCGTGTATGTGTGTGTGTATGTGTGTGTGGTACGGAATAGACTATCTGCAGTATACTGCGCGGCAGCAAACACACGGTGTGTATAACCTTTCGTTTTCTGTTTCAGGCGAGGTGATCGGCCAGCGCTTCCTCGGCAACGAGAGCCACGTGGAGCACTTCAAGCTGCTCGAGCGCTCTTCCACTTTTATCCTGATTGGCGCAAGGTAATGTACACGAGAGTCTATACGTATACCAGTTGGATCGACCTTTCATTTTCTTTAGAGCTAGCTCTGCGGTTGAGCTTACCTGTATTTTCTACATTTTCTTTTTTCCTCCTCGTATACGCGCGGTTGAATAAAGTTATACGGTTGTAACCGACTACCGTCTACCCGCACACAGAAGTGGGTCTGGAATCAACGAGTCGATACAAACTTTAAATGGAAACCATTCTATCATATCGGATGCACGAAAATACTTGAATAGTATACGTGTATATATACTATACTCGATACCGAAATAAAGACAGCCCTATTCAATCCTCTGACGGTATAATCACGATCGTGTACAATCCTCTTCAAACAGCAGCAAACTTCCCGGCGACTTCGAATCTCTATTATTATTGTCGACGCACAAAAACTTGCAAATTTCATTCGATATATACCTTTGTGTACTTCTTTGCAACTATGTATCGACGCTTCGCGGGTCTGCATCACTGCGATTGACGCGGCAGCACTTGTTGCTTTCTCTCTCTCTAGCTCCGCGGCTCAAGCAAGAATATATATATAGTGGAAGCTGAATGGGAAACTCGTATAAGATAGCTCGTCGCGGAGCTGGACTCCAACGCGCCCGCGTTATCGATTTTCCGCACTCTCATGCAGCGGCGAGCGTTTGTCGAGGATTTGCTAAATGAGTAGTGCGCACTTGAAGCTTTTTTTTCTTACTTTCATTCGTGACACGGATAGATTGTTTTCATTTTTCGAGCAGCACGTGAGTGAAAAAACCGTCGCTACTGTTTTCGCTAACGAAGCTCTTTTCCGTTAAATTATATTGAAGAACGGAATGTTCCGTGTTGATTACGAGTCTCATTCGACAGACTTTTGAGGGCGTGCGTGACTTGGAAGGTTGTAGAAAACTTTTATTTCCAAAAATCGGCGAAAACAATAAGCATATAGCCACAGAATAGTCGCCCACAAAAGTTAACCCACTGACCTTTTTCTTCTTTCAGTAAACGCGTGCGCGCAGGAATCTAAACGTTTTTTAGCATAATGTGTGTGTGCGCGCGCTCGTAGTTAAAAATAAAAAAAGTTGCCCCACAATCCAATTAGCGGCGGCAATGACGACCGACGACACTCAGTCAACATAACGAGTGTGCAATACACTATGTGCCTGTGCGCTTTTCGCGTTTTGCACTTGCGCGAAACGTCATTAGCTTAATTGTCGCGCGGCACTCGCACAAAGAAAATTAAACTAATGGAGTCCCGCTGCTGCTGCTGCTGCTGCTGCTGCTACGCGACAACGGCGCCTATTTATCTCCCAATTATCCGGCGTAACTTTATTTCGGAGGCTACGCGAAATTGACTATAATAATTCGGGTTGAGTATATATATATAGTATATAGCTTAGCGGGAGAGAGAGAGAGAGAGAACAATTACACGAACGAAGCGCACGCGAAAATTACCAACGGAATGACAAACTAGTTTCTTGATTCGTCCTCTGCTCTGATGTGTATACCTATGTCATGTGTACACGAAGCAGTGAAGCTTCTTCTTGCCTTTGTCTCTCGTTAAGAAGACTGATAAAAAAAAATTCTGCTCAGTCGGCTGGAAATGTTGATTGCGCTGACCGAGTTCTCTGAGAAAGATTCTGAAAAAAGTCGCTAGCAACCGAGAGAACCAAACTCGCAATTAGCCGCGATTATCATCACCCAACGTCGCTGCTGTAGAAAAGATATAATTAACGCAGCAAGCCCCAGAAGCTTCAAGCTATACCCTCATGCGGAGAAGCGAATTTCCTTACGACTCCTCTATCTCTATATGTTTATTACAACTTTTTCCTCGGAAAGTCGGGCTGGAAGCTGTGCGCATCATACATTCGCGCAAAGCAAAAGTTTCGCTTTGTGCTCTGCCACCGCTATGAATTCCCGCGCTTTTTTAACCTTCGCTCGCGTGCTTTATCATCCCTTAAACGCGCTGTACAGCTGCACTGGAGAGTTGCTTTTTTTTTCCTTTCTCTACTGCCCGCGCCTCGTGTGCGCTCGTTGTGTACAACGCTTTACCACGATTATGGCTTTTCGCGCGCGGTTTACCCTTATTTATCTGTGTATAATACGTGTTTGTGTGTTACGAGCTCAACAGCTGGATTTGCAGTAGCGCAGCTCAGCCAACTGAAAGAATGCGTCTGTTGTTGTTGTTGTTGCTGCGCTGCGGCTTTTTCCAATTTACCGAGCGCATTTTGCCGATTATTATCGGTCTATCGCTCCGATAAATTATATCGCTTATCCCGCGTGTTACTCAAATTTGTATATCACAAACGCAGCCCTCGCGCTATACCATACGAATTATACTTTCCCGTATATAAACGCGCGTTGACAAATATAGCAAGATAATATAATATACAAGGTTACATCGCAATCTTGGTGTATAATACGCACAGAAACCGGCCGTCCTCTCTCGTTTTTCTCTCTCGAATCCCTGCGCCGTAGCCAGCTGTTATACATGACACGCGGAAATACTATAATTCCCATCGCGCTGGCTGCAAAATGTGCAGTATATATACGAGGCTTTGGCCCGGGCCTTCCTTGGGGAGGAGTCGCTGCGCGCGTATACATATATACAGGTATATATAGCTGTGTATATATATCTGGCAGTAAGCAAGGCGTCGCGGCAATATACATCGGGGTCGGCCCTGCATACATACGCGCATTTCCCAAAGTTATGCGCTGGCTCTCGGAGCAGCAACAGCAGCAGCAGCAGCAGTCTTGGTATACAGCTATTAGACGGCTCGTTATCGTGTAAATTTGCCCTACTAAGAGAGGGAGAAATTCGCGCAACCACGTGGCCCATTAGTATCCTGAACTAATGTCCCTACAGCTTGTCCGGCAGCTTTCTCGAGACACACCGCCGCCGCCCCTTAAGTAAGCTATCTCGCGCGTTTTCCCCTCCGACAATTTTCGTTGTGAGTGTGTGTGTGTCTAATAAGTATAAGTATAAATGTATATAATACCGTGACTGATTCGAGTGGTCTCTATACTCTCGTAAATAAGAAAGGTCGATCTCTTGTATGTGAGCGCGTTTATCGCCGTTTGTTTGCAGCTTTGTTTATTTGCGGTCGGGCCGAGTGCGTTCGCTGTATAATACATATACAGATGTAGAAAACCGTCGGAGGGATAGCCAGAACAAATGGTCGCCCGCGCGTGTGTAATCGCGTTATTAATGTCGCAGATCACGAAGCAACTTTCCATGCATGTATATAACTGCTATATGGTGTGTGATTCATACTTTAAAACTGCGTGTGTACAGTATATAGATCTCAATCTGCAGCTGACGAGAATTTGCATGATCTTGCGATTGTAACTATATATCCCTTAAAAGGCAGTGTTTCGGTAGTATAGAGCAGCCCTCGTCTTGCGTTGCACTTTTAATCGCTGCACACACAATGTTTGACGAGAGCATAATAGCGTGTAGTAATTCCGGCGAGTGAATTATATACTTTGGTCGTCGTCGCGAGCACGCGAAAATTATTCACTCCAACTTTTAATCCTCCGCATACGGAAAAGCATTTGCTTAATGGCGTAATTAAATGACGTGTAGTGTATGTGTCGTACAGTTTCGTCATCCCCAATAAAAGAGCGGTTAACACGCACCGCGAGTTAAAATCAATGAATAAGTACACGAAATTAATTTAAATCGCGCGCTCAATTCTGAAAAAGCCCGTTAATCAAGAAACTGCAACAGCCAAAATTACCAGGACGAAATTCCGGGGGGCAGACGAGGGGCCGATTCGTCAGCGAGCCGCCCTCCTCTAATAAGTGTTTACTTTTACTCTGCGCGTCGTGCAATTAAACGCACGCGCCAACCGCTCGCTATATAGTAAACAAATCCAAAAGCGTGGATACACGTATATACGCTAAACTACACGGCGGCAGTGGCTGCTGCGCACTTTTATTAATTACCTGCACACGTGTGTGTGTGTGTGTGTGGGTGGGTGTCGCGTCAGGACGCGAAATGCATTATCGCGTGTTTTACATTATCGCGTGCTAGGGAAATAACGCGAGCGCGCATTTACAAATTCATGCGACGTGTCTCGCTAGCTAATCCTCTTTCTCGCCTTGCATCCATTTGCCCTCGTTCTTGTCTACTGTGTATTTTGCACCTTTTCACGAAGGCTTGTCTTTTCTCGTTACAGGAACGCCATCTACAACATAAGCCTGCACGATCTCACGGAAATAGCGGATCAGGTGAGTGGCCATTCAGCTCATAAATATTATTTTGCTGCCGAGATGTACATTTTGTACAGCAATATATGTATAACAACGACGCTGAAAATCCTACAGCTAGCCTTGTATAAAGAAGAACTGCGGATTTCATCGATCTTTCGCGCTCCACTCGCATATATAATTAATTACCGCAGCTACCAAGTGTGCGGTTAGTTATATGAGATAATTAAACAGAGGCGTGTGTGCTGATGACGGCAAAGTTATACATATACAGATCTATATATTTTTAAATTATTTTAAATTATAATCGAGTGACCTAAATATTTAAATTTACACGAGTAAGTTCAGCCCCGCCTCGTCTTTCTGTATAAGTATAACGTTTTAGAAGGTTTCCCTTCCTCGCGCGCGCAAAAGCGACTTTTACATTCTTCCCCGGAATGAGCCAGAAACTTTCCGGAAGCTGATGTAGCAGAGAGTAGCGCATCCTTCAGCTCTATCGCGCACGCGTATCTAGGCCAGCGTTGTCAATCACACTTTGAGCCGCGTTCTCGCGTAAAAAACTTTTACCCTGTACACCTCCGCTACCCCCCGGCCCCTCCACACACGAGGGAAAGAGATTTTCCAAATTGTAGTTATTATCGAACACGAAAAAAGGAAGGGGTATAGGCAGCAGAGAGCCGGAAAAAGTTGTTCGCACGGGGCCTGGCTTCGCTAATCAAACTTCAAAGTCGAACTCTCTCTCTCTCTCTCTCTTTCTCGAAAGAAGTAGAAGAAGAAAGTTTAAAGGGTCTCTCTCTTTCTTTTCTTTCTTTATCTTTGGCGAAACTTTGGCCTCGCGCAGTGTACACGGCTATCCGGAGATGCAAAGAACCAAAGGGCAGCAGTAGTAGCGCGTGCCGATTCGAGGATTATTCTTTACTGTAACGACCGAATTCCTTCGCGGATATTCTCTCACGCCGATAATAATGAGCGCTGCTTCTTTATTGCTCGCGCGCGCGGAGTCGTTAAGTCAAAACGATTGTCTCTCGGTGACTCTCGGCTGCAGCCGTGTCCTTTTTTGTCTCGCAGCTCTCTCCCTCTCTCGTCTTATTAAAGGGAGACAGTGTATAAGGCTGTCGTCGATTTTCTTCTTTTTTTATATAGATATATAGCAGGGGAGAAACAGCGGACGACGCCCGGTATAGCCTCTCGAGTGCGCGCGTTCATTGTTCTTCTTTGTGCGTTATTATGAACCACCGGCTTTTATATACTCTAACGAAGTCGATCTTTTATAGAGATAGCGAGAGACGTATTAGGTGGAAGTGGAGTTCCTCTCAAAAGTCAACATTCTTGTTACGAAAATTATAAAAAAATATATCCTTACGATTGCTGAACGATTCCCGAGGGTATTTGATGCTGTTCCACGCGAGTGAACCGGCATATCAGCAGAAGCCACGAGAGACTGCGTAATGAGACCGTTTAAATTGCATCCAATCAAGTTAAATTAGAAGCGAGCGGATTTCAGAATGTACTGAAATCGAGCTTAATGCGCTGGAGTGGCGCCTTTGAGCTCTTTGATGGACCGGAATAACGGGGCCAACTTATCGCGCTTATGGCCATTAGGGGTTAAGGGCATTAAAAACTTATTACGCAGGACCGACTGAAAGCCGTCGACGCGCACATAAACTTTAGCCCATAAAAATACGAAATTTTTCTCGGTCGTATAAAAATGCACTTTTATTAATTTATACTCATAAATACACAGCACACAATCCATCTTTATAACGAAAAATTACGCGTGATGATAGCACGTCAATATCCGTTCATCGAACCTCGAATTTTAGAAATTCGTCGCAGTTGAAAAGCGACAAAATTATACCCGAACCACTTTAGCTGTCCATCAGGTCGCGTTCCCCCGTTGGCGAGTCATTTATTTACGATGAAAAAAAGGCCATTCGGCGCGGGATTTTTTTTCGCGTGCCTGTCTGTCGCTTAACATCCCTCCAATAATAGCCTGATGAAATTATTTCTCGCGCATCGACCACATAACAAATGGCTTTCTGTCGCCAAACTCGGGGGCAACAAAAATGATGAAAAAAAATACCAGCGCACCGCAGTTACACTCAATATTTCTGCGGTCAAGCTACGTGTATCGGATTCGACGTTTCACCGCGCGCGTGTATATGCGAACGATTTTTTTTATCGGCCCGCGCCATTCGATGATAAATCGAGGCAGCGATTACAGCCCGATTCGCTGCTGCGAATGTTCCCCGGATAGGAGATGTTACGAGAGAGGGGGGCGCCTGCATTGCGTATGCGCGGAGTATAAAAAAAAAAAGAAAAATCGAGCTATGATGTATGACTCTCCGAGATTCGCCCTCGTGTATATCTGCGTGTCGCTGTGTGCTTTTGGATTTTTATGAAAAATGAAAGTTTTATTGACGCTTTGGACGGCTGGGTTTAATCGCTGAATGACGAGGCCGCGCTTCAAAAAGCCTTTTTTTCACCGATATTATCGGTCATTAAAAAAAGTTTGTATTCTGTACGCTGCAGCTTTAATCCCCCTTTATTTTGTTTTACCGAAAGAGACAAAAGGATCGACAAAATTGTATACGAGCGGCCGCCGTGGGCAAAAATGTTTTCCTCTTCCATAAGACTATAGGTGTTAAACGTGCCATCAGCGCCATCCCTTCCCTCCAAGTATAGATGCATCACACAGCGAATAGCGTTGCAAGGGCTCGAAAGAGAGAGGGAGAGAGGAAGCGATCACACGGCAGTAACGATCAAAAAGGCGAATGCCACCGCGCGTGGTGCTAAGAGAGCTCCGTTATATACCTCTCGCGGAATTCCAGCGGCTCTCTCTCTCTCTCTCTCTCTCTCTCTCTCTCTCTGCAGCTACTGATAATGTGCGCCTTTATTATTTACACCGAGAGTTGCGCGGTTATAACGAGGCATGTATAAGCTGAAGTTATATATATCGCCGCCACCGCGTAGAGGCAATTAGACTCTCGGTCACGTTTTCGCGATGCCGGAAATCGCCCAAAGACAACGTGTCAGCCCACCAGGCTATAACGAATCCACTGCGCACAAAGTTCGGAGAGGCGCGGAAAATCGTTGGCTTGAAAATTTGAGGTATATATGGTACATTATGGGCAATCGTTCATTCATGCAACGAGAAGACGCAAATTTTCGGAGAACCGCGCTGCTTTGTGCAGGAAAGAGAAGTTCTCGAGCGTATACAGCTATTAATTATACTCTCGAACTAGTTTTAAAATAGAATTAGAATATAATATCGATTCAGCGGTACCAGAGAAAATTTCCAAGAGAGTCCATCGTTGCACCGAATTCTCTGTATAGTTAAACATGCAGCATATTGGACACGGAAGTCGCCGTTCCCGGAATCGGATGCATGCGAGCGCGCGGAGCTATATTGTTAAAAGGTATCCTCTACCGTAATAATGGATTTCCACGTGCACTACTGGCCGTTTTTCCCTGCGATGCTATCCGCAACAATGTATAGGTTATGCGTGCATGTGCGATCGCTCTCCCTCTGCAATTCTCTGATGCCTCTCCGAAAGAACGGACTCCGAAGAAATGGCGGAAAGTCGCAAGCTCTCGAGTCTATCAAAGGCTGCCGAGAGCTTTAAGAGCTTATTGTCGCGCGCGCGTGTGCAGCGACTATTTGCCGATCTACATTAGCTTTGTCGTGTCGGATCATGCGTCCTTTCTTTCCTCTGACGTTTTTAATTTTTCGCGCGTCGGCTGCAGTAGGAAAAGAGCTGAACACAGTGAAAAATGCCGTGCGCATCGGATCATTAACGGCATACCGTTCAACGCCGGCTGCAAATGAACCCCTCGGAATCATGAGAGTACACTCAGTGCGCCAGCCCGGCGTGCCATCCTAGGTTATATAGACGTGAGGAAAAAAATCGATTTTTTACACCAGCCCGAACATCCCGGCGATTCTTCATGCCGTCTCCGCGTACACGTATACACACACACACAGACAAACTCGCTAATACACTTTTTCAGCGGTGTAAATTCCTCGCTGCAGTGCAGCACATGCACAGCTGTATAAGAGAGAAAGCGGAAGCGCATAGCCGGGCTCCTCTTCCTTATCGCTTTTCTGCGCTTACGTATACCTCCGCGCGAGCGCGCCTCCGGGGAATGCAACTAGCTGCGAGCATAGCGGGGCAAAGTAACGGTCTAGAGAGCGTCGCTGTAGCCAAGCTTCTATCTGTCTATCCCTCTCTCTCGACTTCGCATGACCGTTCGTTGCTGCACTTGACTCCTATATAGGCTGTCCTGCACTGCTCGCGCGTAGCTATGTGTGTGTGTGTGGGTAGTGCGATACACCGTATGCGCCATACACCTGCTGGATAAGCGCATATGTACGAGAACGAAAAGGGTTATGTACTTTTTAAATGTAGGTTTCTGTTGCTCGTATATGGAGGTCGATGACCGGCGAAAGACTTTTATAAAAAGTTTTATCAATTTTCAAACATTTTAATGAGTGAGAAATGAAGCCAAAACTGAATTCCCTCTAGCATCGCGACCAAAAATACACAATCTTGCAAGCTTGAGCAGTTAACGTATAGTCGTGGTATAAGAATGCCTCTGCAAGCAAATGTACGTATAGGTACATAGTATTCCCGAACACGAGCGATACAGTAGTGTATATAATATAGCATACAGCCCGGGGGCTCTGCGACATTTTTTGCGCCTCGCTTGAAACTATGCACCGTTTCTCCGGTAGTCGTCGTCGTCGTCGTTGCACATAAACCCGATACAAAAAGCCAACTCGTCGCATTCTCGCGAGCTAGCTTTACTGTTTGTTTAAGCTAATTAATTAGCGGCGGCGGCCCCGATAGCTTAGAAAAAAGTGGAACGCGAGTCAGACGACAACGTATATATATATAGTTCTTTGATTAATTTGAGCGTCGTCCGTGAGTTTTGGCGTAACGGGGAGTTTTGAATATATAATATACACCATAGTCTATCTCGGCGGAAAATCTTATAGCTTATAACAGTATATACCTAGAAGTGCGTTCCGCAGCTGTGTAGAAACACAAACGACTTTCGCACGCACGCACACACACTGCGCGACCGAAGTTTCTTCCCTCGGTGTGATCCAAGCGGAAAATTAAACCTTCCCGATCCACGGCTTGTGTGTAGTGTATATATACGTATATAGACTTGGCCTCGTGAATTCGGTATAACGGAATGACTCGCGCGCGTATTCTCATGCATATCAGCTGCAGTGCTTGTCTCCCTGAGACAATCTTACCCTCGTTTCCAGCTTATATTCGCAACAGCTGCGAACATATACGCGCTATATAGATTTTGTATAGGCTACTGCAGCTTGAAAAAAAAAACGAAAATTGCCGTCTCATCAACAGTCTCATCAGCCATTGAGACACGAGCTTTGAGTATTAATACAAAGCCACTTTTCTACTATACTTGCACACGACTATCCCTCGCGGCGTGAACCTTGGACTAATTAGCCGCTGCGGAGCTGCGCTAATTCCTGCGGAAATCACCTCCTGCGCAGCCGTACGGAGAAGCACTTTCTTCCGGTGTAGCTGCGGTTTCCTTTGTTCCCTGTAAATAAATGATGTGCCGCGAGTTCGACGGAGCTGACAAGAACGTATTATTAATCTCGGATCGCATCGCATCAAAGAAACATCGACTCTCCTGCAGCCCTTTGGTTTGATGTTCACGACAAGAGACGAAGAGTTTTATTATTATCACACTGTCTCGTGCAGACGACGTTGTTTACGCTCGAATATCGCTCGCGTAATCGTGTGCCCTATTATTCGCGAAAAGTTCACATAATCGTTTTTAGCGAAGAAAAAAAAGCAGATAATTTTAATAAAGCCTTCGTGCTCGCGCAGATTTCCCTCTCGGTCTCGCGCGCGCGCGCCTAATAACTCATTCGCGTGTCTTATCAAATTTCGCGCGCGTTCTTGTGTGTATACGTATTTCGTCGCGCCATCAGCGCCTTACACGCACGCACCCGTATACACACATATATATAGACACGTCTGTCAGAGTATTATATGTATATACAGGAGAGTAGAGACGAGCGCGCAAGTCCAAATGAAATTTCTCTATCCTGCGAACAGGTACATTCGTTCACGCCCGGCAGGTAGGCAGGCAAACTAGTCCCGAGATATATACGCGACGAGCGAGACTCGCGCAGCGAACGGACGTGTATATATGTATATACACGTATATAATAGTGAGAGGCAGGCGGCTCTGACCGGTCATTCACTTACCGGCGGGCGTAAAAAGCGCCGCCCCTCTATCACTGCAGTATAGAGCGCCGCGCGCGTCGTGTTCGTCGCCATCGCTCTGCTGCAGCACGCTGGCCTGCAACTTGTACGGCTAGCTCCCTCTCTCTTTGCCTTGGCCCGCGAGACACGCGTAGAGCTATATGTATATACTTTATAGCGTCGTCGTCGTCGCCGTCGTCGTTGAGCCCGAGGCAGCTGTCACCGCGCTCTTAGCGAGTTTCTAGCTCCCGCCGTCTTTTTGTCCGCACCCATTTTGGTAAACATAGAACGATCGATTGAAATATATTCGATGGCGCTTGAAAAAGATTTTTTGTTCCGAAATATCTGCCGCTTTTTTACCAACGATTTTTGTGCGGCCGTTAATCCGCGGCGCGATGAGTTATAACGCCGCTGCTGCAGCGATATCGGTGATGTGCACTCGATTTTCTCGCACCGCACACACACACTGGGCACTGGGGAGAGATAGAGACCGCGCTACTGGGTTTATCTTTTTTTTCTGGGACGAGCTTGCAGAGAGGAAGCTCGAAATGATTGCTGCTATTGATTAATACAATACATTTTTTATGCTATTCGCAAACACCATCTCTCGTTTCGTTAAAAAAAAAAAAAGTGAACCAAAGTAGCGCTCAGCCCGGAATAATGCGGTCTCGCGCGGTCCAACTATAGTGCACTCTGGACTTTTTTTTCAGCCTCGCGTATATAGATGTATATATATCTAGAACGCAGCTAGTGGAGATAAGAGCCGCACTCGCGGACACACCGCAACAAAGCCGCCGGTGTGTGATGGATGAAAGCATCGACGAGACAGGAGCCAAAGTGCTGCTCTCGCCTGATTATTCGATTAGACGTCGGCGCCTCTGAATAATAGAATAAGCAACGCCGGATGCTCCAGTGTCTCCCGAACGCTTTTAGCGAGTGCACATGTATATGTGTATAGTGCGCCGAGCTAATTATCCTCATAGGCGGCTTCGTCAGGCAGGAACGGCAGGTACGGTACGACTGTAGCGTTTTCCGAAGGCAGAGCGCGATCCGGTCTCGTCAAACAAAATCTCTGCGCGACTGCGTAAACGCTCTCTGAGACACGGGCAAACAGCGAGCGGCACGTGCTGCGCGGCAACGCAGGCAAATGCGATAGCGAAATCCGCGCACGTATCTACTGGCTCTGAAAAATTACGCCGATAGCCTACTCGTCGTTTTTGTTTTGTTATATGCACGTGGATTTATCTTGATTCTTTGGTGCACACGGGGTGGATATATCGATTCTATTCCGAGAAGAAAATACTCTCTTTTACACAGCGCTCATTAATTCAACGGTCTTATTCTCAGGCGAAAATCCAGGGGCGGCAAAGCACAGTCGAGAGGAATCTTTGTTCTTTGCTGCCGCCACCGTGTTGCGCTGCCCTGCTTTTCGTGGAATTCTCTTTGAGATAGAATTATGAAGCTTTCTCCGCAAATAAAAGGAGAAGGAAAACTCGCGCGTAGCTGATGAATAAGACATGGCCGAGAGAATGGAAGAAAAAGTTTTTTCTTCCGAGCTCGCTTCGCCTGCAAATATAATATAGATATATATGATAATGAGTTCGCGCTGAAGAAAATCGCTAAATCCTTTTTAAAAAGTTGCTTACTTCTGCATACAGACGCTTGAATGTGTGTTTAATTATCCTTTTCTTTGTGCAAACCGTCTCTTTCTGCCGTCGTTAATACAACTCTCTTGAACACAGTGTACTTTGCGCTCGTTGTATGGACGCTCTAAAGGACGGCGACGAACCCATATATACAGTATTATATCGTATAGACGAAACCACGCCGTAGTACACCGGTGTACCGCGAAAAAAGTAATCCGTTTAACGACGCATCGATTTTTCGTCGCGTGATGCGGTCTGCTGCGCCGCATTGCTAGAATTGAAAGTGCTGGTGCAGAAATGAGCGCGTGTGTATGTGTATGAACGTATAAATGTGCAGCATGGATGAGAGGGTGGAAAGAGGGGCCGATAATGAAGGCATCAATAATTCATCGCTTCCGCTTATTTCCGGACGCACCCCGAGCCTGTCTCCCGACGAGAAGCACGCTGGGGAGAGATATCGAGCGATTTTCTTTGACTTTCTTCCTTTATGCGAGGCCCTTTATTCCGACAGATTTATATTCGCTGGGCTATACATAATTCTTTTTACACTCGGTGTGATATTGTAATTCACGTGACAATTAATCGAAAACGGATTTGCAAGCTCTATCGACGAACGTTTCAAATAAACGCATATCGCGTAATGGAAAACGGTAATTATCGAGCAAAGAAATCGAGGCGAAGAAAAAAGACAGCAGAGACTCTCGCTTTTTATCGCAACGCGATTCTCTCTCTCTCACGTGACGAGCAGCAGTAGCGTAATTAGACCGGAGCTTCGCGTGACGCTCGCGCTTTATTATCCAATACGCGCACGAAAGTTTTTTTTTATCAGCCGAGGTACATATACGCTCTTTTTTTGCCTTCGGTCATCGGCGCTAAATCTTGAGGTATACGTGTACAGGTGGCTTCGGAGGCTTGGGTTACGTGACGGACGGGAGCTTAGCGTATATACATGGAGCGTGTCTTTTTGTATTTCATTCAGACTGGAATTCGATCAATTGCGAATTAACATTGTTTCATGATAAATTAATTGGTCCTCGCATGAGGATAAGAGTCCACTTGAGTATAATCATTCAAGTTTTATTATTAAAGCACGCTTACGCCGCCGTGTACCTGCCGTGAGTGAAGTATTTTATTGAATTATACGCTGCGTATAATTCAAATAATAATAGGATTTAAATAACAATCTTCCAATACATTAACGCTCCAATTTGAATATACATGCATCGAATACAATACACATTAGAATAGAGTAATCAAAATTAAATGACACATTACAGAAAAAAAGGCTCAGATATCTCCAAGTTCCACAATGAATTCATAATTCCGCGTACCACACACGTACACATGTAGACCGCTGTCAAACTCGACGTAAAAAATCATGCAAGCTCGATTGGTTTACGAGGAACGCAGAGGAGTACTGCGCGCTGAATCGCGTAACGAGATAGCGCGCGCGACGCGGACGGACGATTTCGCGTCACCGCGCCCTGCTACAAATCACAATCACCTTTCTCGCTCTCTCTCTCTCTCTCTCTCTCTCGTGAAAAATATCGGCGTCAGCTCGGTCTGTTATTATATATGTATAGATATATATATAGAGAGAGAGAGAACTACCGACCAGCTGCTGCAATACACTATCATCGAGCACTGATCTACTCGCTTTTTTATTCGTGTCCACTCGCTCGTGAATTTCGTTTATATATACGCGCGAGCGTAAATATTGGAGTGAAGACTGCATACATTGATACGCGAATTTTTGAACGTCGTTATCTCTCGGGGAGATGTATTTTTGCGTCGTGAAATTCGAAGTATATATAGGTCAATGACATATCTTGCGTTATTCGCTTCTAATATTTCAAAACATTAACAATTACAGATTTAATATCTCTCATCGAATCTTCCCCAACGAAACAATGTTATCTATACATATACTTATGCACACAGAGACAGGCACAGCACAGCCGTCACCGCCACCACACACTCCGCTTGATTAAAGGATACGCGTCATATTCCCGGGACGACGATTCGTGACAACGTGCGCCTCGTTCGCGTATATACGCGCGTCGTCCTCTCTGCGGTGCAAAACCGCACATATGGAGGAGAGCGCAACCACGACGCTTCATTTTACCACTTTCTCTCTCTCTCTCTCTCTCTCTCTCGGACGCTTAAGTTCCCCGAGCGACGACGAGGCGCAGCTGCAGGGATTAAGTCATCTCTCCGAATCACGGCAAATACGAATTTTTACAAACGTACGTTATAATACTTTAACCGCGGCGACAGACGCGACGGCAGCGACGCACCTGATGGCGGCTTATGATGGAACAAAAGAAACTTGCCGGAGCCCGCAGATATAATAATAACAATCGTGTAATGCGACAAAGGAAGGAAAAGAGAAAACGCTCGCGCGGACGGAAGAAGAGGAGTAGATAATATAAGCGGAGAAGAAAACGACTCCCATCGCGCGCGCTCTCTCGAGTCTTTGTTCTCCGGCGTGCGCTGATTGCGATTCTGATTCCGTGACGTGGCTGCTTCTTCCATTCGCTCTCTATCTCCGCGTGGATCTTTTTCTTCTGTGCAGAAAGATAGGCGGCCCGCGCGCTTCCGAAATTGCGCGCGAAAGTTCGATTGCGCCGAGAGCGACGTTTAATTTCGTTCCTCTCGTCGCTGCAGTCGAGCTGGAGAGACATTTGCGTATTTTATTTCCCGCACACGCGAAGGTACTTTCAAACTTGCTATAACTTGCAAAGTAAATCAAACGGCGCATCAGCGGAACCTAATCAAAAGCTCGACACCCGCAGCTTGAGTTTCGGTGAACGCAACTTGATGGGCTAGTGCGACCTATTCATTCCGCCGTATAATGATTTTACCTCGAATAATTACTCAACGAATCAACGAAATGCGACGTCTCTGTAATCGACGAGTTAGCGCGCTAATAGATACAGGCTATGGTTTAACTAAGGCTAGCGAGAGAAAAAGACGATGGTTCTTCAAGACAGCACTATACACAGCGGGTGCGTCTAAAGAGAGAGAGAGAGAGAGAGAGAGCTGACTAATGGCTCGCGCTAATTGCACGCGTGTTAAGTAGAAGAGCAAAGAGCCGCAGTCAAAAGAAGCGGAGAGCGTGTTACAAAGTGCCGGGCGTCGCTGGGTGGGTGCAGTGTATGTATGCCATTCGTATTCCAGTCGTTGCGCTTTTGTCTTCGAAGGCACGATAGAGTATGCGAGTGCAGTTGGCGGATGAGAGCAGAGAGGTTTAACTTTTGCCATTAGTGACGAATCGAAATTGCCAATTTTCGTTTGACCAACTGAAATTTAATCCTTTTGTGTGTATATTATAAATACATTTTCCGAGAGACCCTTTGAGCGTGATTAGTACATTGTTATGTCCGGATTCGGATGATTAAAAAGTTATTTATAAAACGGAATCACAAACTGATTTTATTCAAACACACTGATTAAAAGAGCTGTCAGATTCAGACTGAGGAAAGCGAAATACGCGAACTCGTTGATCTCGTTGCTAGAAGGGTTGCTATTATTATATTATTATATAATGACGATGTACGCGGTTCGAAGGAAAAAGGGCGGATTCGCTCTCGACAGAGGTGCAGAGCTTTATAATTTAAATTTTAATATTTTAAAATACTGCTGCTCGTTCTGAACTGCAAAAATGCTCGGCATTAGCGAGGAGTTTTCCACCAAAATATATATTAACCGCGCGGGGCGAGTCTTTGATTATTGGGAATAGAAATTAACCGCCGCGCGCAAGAATAATTGCTACAATGAGCTTTAATACGCAAACCACGGCCCTCGAAACTCGGTACTACACAATTAACGAGATTTCCTGCACTCTCACCCTCTCCGCGAACGCGACGAGAGGAAGTAGCTTTCTCTATACACCAAGTCTGTCGTTTATTGCTTTCGAGAAGCAGCTAGATCCTAATACCCGCAGCAGTAGTCCCTTTCGAGTGGGCCAAGTCTCTCGAGCAGTGCACCTAGATACCTATATCATATAGATTTACTCTCGAGGAGCTGGCGGATAAAGCGCCGGATGCCGTTGCCGGATTTGTTGCGCCGAGTATGTCTCGGAATTCGCGCTCGATACTGTACCTTCGGGGATTTCCCTTCAAACAGCTACACATGCCTCTAATTTTCAGGATCTCGGTTAATGCGCGAGTTGCGCTTGCGCTCGTTGTTGGAAGGCGCGTCGTCATATTGCACTTCTAAGCTATATATATTACAGTATACATACAAGTATTTCTCCAAAAGGTCGCAGAACATAATTATAGTAGTAGGACTCAAAGTTTTTCAATAAATGCACACAGTATAGCTACTGATGACTGTATAAAATGTGTGCGTTTGGACGGAGAAACTTTGACCCACATACTTTGTGCGCGCCCATTATACTCGAGAGAAGATCGCGCCGCGGCTCATGTAAATCAAGGCAATTTAATTGTGCGTCATATGAAAAAGTGCGCGGCCACGCGAACTTTCGAGCTTTAAATTTGCATGTATATAGTGGGCACGCTCGATTTATGGGCTTATTCCCTGCGCGCGTAATATTACATAATTATATAGATACATATACGTGTGTCTTGTAATTAAACTTTCGGACTATATACTGGTGAATTGAAATGCTCGGCGAGACAATTTGCACGAGAATATATATGTTGCATAATATACTCACTGCTATAGAATGAGGATCGAAATGAACGTATAAGTATATAGAAAAGCTCGGTGCCAAGAGCATTCACATCGTTTATGCATTTGCAATTCAGATTCATCGGCGCGCTTCGAGAGTAAAAACGCCGCCGCCGCCGCCGCGAAAAGTCGGAACCAACTGCGCGGAATTAAGAGATGAAATTTTTTTTCATCTCTCTTTCCATGCTCCCGAGAGCAGCGCGTACGTGCAAAGTCCTCGGCAAACTTCGCAAGTAACTCCTGTACACACATCGCAGACTGCGCGCGCATAAATATATATATATATATATATACAACCGACTCGACAGGCAGCCAGCCAGCCAGCCAGCAGCGCGAAATCAGAGAAATGTCAGATAGGTTTAAGCCGTGTGCCATTGCTGCGCATACATGATATACATTTATAGGCTGAACTGTGTATAGAGCTCGTAGATCCCAGGACTCTAAATATAAACAGAAAAAATTCATTTGCATAGAGCGACTCACTGAACCAGAAAAAAGTCCACGCACACTTTCCAAATTCACATTCACAACAAACCCAAAACAATAGGGCATCTAGAAAGTATTAGTGAACGACACGAATTAGGCTAGACGATGCGAGTATGAATACAGTAGAATTCTTCGTCACTAGACGTGAGTCAAAGAAAAACTGTATTAGTAAAGGACCGCCGAAAGCAGTCTCCGGCGAAAGCAAGTGAAATACCTTTCATCTGTGCAGCTGACGGATCAATTTATATAATTCTTGCCACGATACCAACGTGTAGAATTAAGACTAATCTACATCTGCCGTACCACGAAGGAGTTTTCAACATCCAGGTTGCGACAGAGAAAGATTATATATTGTAAGTCAAGTTAACTTATACAAGTAATATATTAACTTATACAAGTAATCTAGCGACCTTACATTCAAACCGACTAATAATTATAACAAACAATACTATCAAAAATCTTGTAAGAAACTGTAACATATGCTGAGTTCTGGGTTGTCTCTAATAAAACAAAACAATAACAATTTAATCAGTTTTTATCATCTTTATTTATAATAAAGAATACCCTTAAAACAACTTAAAAATATTGAGAAAAGAATAAAAGGAGAAGGTCAACTCTCTCTCTCTCCCTCTCCCTCTCCCTCTCCCTCTCTCTCTCTCATATAACATTTATATTCTTACACGCTTGATATTACGATTAACAACGGTTCTACCATGTACATTAGCAATTTTGCTGGCTAATACAGCTCAGGTGGAAGCGTGTGCAAGGGCTGTGCGGTGTTACGTCCGGGTAACGCACAGAGTGTATACACGCGAATTGCGAAATAATTATTTGTCCGGAATTGGCGTGACCGTTCGTTCAGCACGTTCGGTTATTAGCCGACCGTCTTGGGTAATGGTTTGCAAGCGTGCGGTCAATTAACGCTATGTTTTAGCAGGTAGTTTGACCTCCTGCGGCGAGGTAGGTTTAAGCGAGAGATCCGCGTTTGCGAAGAGAATTGAGAGAGAGAGATATTCTAAGCTGTAATAGTACGTGCTGCGAGAAGAGTTTGACGAAGTCGTTAAATATGCGTAGGTGCCTACCTTCTCGGTCGCTGGTTCCTGGGCTGCTGCTCTGTGTCGGTGGACTTTGGGCCTCTGCGTTGACTGGCTCGTTCTTGGCGGGAAGTTTGAGTAATTCAAATACTGATTCACATTGTAGATAGTTTGTAATAAATATATTTATTATTCTAATTCAAGCTTTGACAATATCTCTGAATAATACAACGTAGAGTACAAAATTTAAGTCGGTGATAGAAACTCAGATGCTCAGAAACTCTGAAGCTTCACGAGAGAAACTTTAGTAAAAGTGATTTTATAGTCTAGTCGAATTCGGGCAGAACTACGTCCTGTCTGTTTGAACTCCGAAAGCAAAAGGCGCTCTTCTCATGTTCATACGATGTATTTATAGGGGCTTTTGGGGAAGGATTTAATCAATAGTGGATAGGAGTGTGACTGTCCAGATGCGAAGAATATTCTAGTCTTTCTTCGGCGGCCATTGTATTGATGCGTTCCATTGATTTGGGCGTGACCGCAAGGCTGGTGTCAATGATTTGAACTTCGCTTTTTCTACTGGTAGATAGATTAAATTGTGTTGAGGAGTGTTTCGCCGCTTCCCATCTGGCGCCTGGCGATTGCTCATAGTTTCCGCCTCCTCTCGTAAAGATGTCTGCTCGCCACTTCCTTGTAGTG